>JAJOZX010000306.1:0-125000 GCA_023014485.1 Bathynomus jamesi
AATCTATATCTCTCTCTTTCTTTTCATCAATCTATATCTCTCTCTTCTTTCATCAATCTATATCTCTCTCTTTCTTTTTCATCAATCTATATCTCTCTCTTCTTTTTCATCAATCTATATCTCTCTCTTTCTTTTTCATCAATCTATATCTCTCTCTTTCTTTTCATCAATCTATATCTCTCTCTTTCTTTTTCATCAATCTATATCTCTCTCTTTCTTTTTCATCAATCTATATCTCTCTCTTCTTTTTCATCAATCTATATCTCTCTCTTTCTTTTTCATCAATCTATATCTCTCTCTTTCTTTTTCATCAATCTATATCTCTCTCTTTCTTTTTCATCAATCTATATCTCTCTCTCTCTTTTCATCAATCTATATCTCTCTCTTTCTTTTCATCAATCTATATCTCTCTTTCTTTTTCATCAATCTATATCTCTCTCTTTCTTTTTCATCAATCTATATCTCTCTCTCTCTTTTTCATCAATCTATATCTCTCTCTCTCTTTTCATCAATCTATATCTCTCTCTCTCTTTTTCATCAATCTATATCTCTCTCTCTCTTTTTCATCAATCTATATATCTCTCTCTCTTTTTCATCAATCTATATCTCTCTCTCTCTTTTTCATCAATCTATATCTCTCTCTCTCTTTTTCATCAATCTATATCTCTCTCTCTCTTTTTCATCAATCTATATATCTCTCTCTCTTTTTCATCAATCTATATCTCTCTCTCTTTTTCATCAATCTATATCTCTTTCTCTTTTTCATCAATCTATCTCTCTCTCTCTTTTTCATCAATCTATATATCTCTCTCTCTTTTTCATCAATCTATATCTCTCTCTCTCTTTTTCATCAATCTATATCTCTCTCTCTCTTTTTCATCAATCTATATCTCTCTCTCTCTTTTTCATCAATCTATATATCTCTCTCTCTTTTTCATCAATCTATATCTCTCTCTCTTTTCATCAATCTATATCTCTCTCTCTTTTCATCAATCTATATCTCTCTCTTCTTTTTCATCAATCATATATCTCTCTCTCTTTTCATCAATCTATATCTCTCTCTCTTTTTCATCAATCTATATCTCTCTCTCTCTTTTTCATCAATCTATATCTCTCTCTCTCTTTTTCATCAATCTATATCTCTCTCTCTTTTTCATCAATCTATATCTCTCTCTCTCTTTTCATCAATCTATATCTCTCTCTCTCTTTTTCATCAATCTATATCTCTCTCTCTTTTCATCAATCTATATCTCTCTCTCTCTTTTCATCAATCTATATCTCTCTCTCTCTTTTTCATCAATCTATATCTCTCTCTCTCTTTTTCATCAATCTATATCTCTCTCTCTCTTTTTCATCAATCTATATCTCTCTCTCTCTTTTTCATCAATCTATATCTCTCTCTCTCTTTTTCATCAATCTATATCTCTCTCTCTCTTTTTCATCAATCTATATCTCTCTCTCTCAGGAGGGAGGCCAACGTGACCCCTATCTTTAAGAAAGGGGATCACGAAAGTCCAGGGAACTATCGTCCTATTAGTCTCACTTCAGTTGTAGGTAAATTATTAGAAAGGATAATAGCTGATAGAATCGTTGACCATTTGGATTCCTACAAGCTGCTTGGGGACTCCCAACATGGGTTTAGACGGCATAGGTCGTGTCTCACCAACTTGCTCGAGTTTTTCCACGTCATGTTGAGTGAGTACGATAAGAGTAGGGCGATTGATATACTTTATCTCGACTTTCAGAAAGCCTTTGATAAGGTACCTCCCGCCGGCTAATGGCGAAAGTGCGCGCGCTGGGTATCGGTGGGGAAATAGGTAGGTGGATTGAAAACTGGCTAAGGAATAGGCGGCAGAGGGTGGTAATTAAAGGGGCTAGTTCGGGTTGGGCCTCGGTCACTAGTGGGGTTCCTCAGGGTTCCGTTTTGGGGCCACTGTTGTATACCATTTACATAAATGATATCGACGGTGGCATCGTCAGTCGGATCGCCAAATTCGCTGATGACACCAAGCTTGGGGCCAATGTTGGGACGCCCGAAGCGATCGAGGAACTGCGTGCGGACCTAGGTAGGATAGGAGAGTGGTCCGAAAAATGGCAAATGCCGTTTAACTTGGGTAAATGCAAAGTGATGCACATTGGCTACGCCAATCCCAAGTCGGACTACTCGATGTTGGGCAGTAATATCGAGGTGACTGATTTAGAAAAGGACTTGGGTGTGCTAATTAGCAGCGACCTTAAGTTTACGAAACAGTGTGTAGAGATGGAAAAGAAAGCCCAGAAACTATTGGGTTATATCAGGAGGCAATTTCAGTTTCGGAACAAGGAGATTGTGCTCTCACTGTACAATTCCCTTGTTCGGCCGTACCTGGAGTATGCTGTGCAGTTCTGGTCGCCCACCCTCAGGAAAGATATTGAGAGGCTGGAGCGAGTGCAGGCGAGGGCCACAAAGTTGATCCCTTCCGTTAGGCATATGGGCTACAATCGACGGTTACGCGCCCTGAACTTGTTTTCGCTTGAAACTCGGAGGCTGCGCGGTCAACTGATCGAGGTTTTCAAGCTCTTACGAGGGTTCAACGATGTCGATTTTAGAAGTATGTTTAGTTTAAATGATAACCCAACTCGCAACAATGGTTGGAAGTTGGATTTGAAACGGTTTAGGACTAGTGTGTGTGGGAATTACGTTACGTATAAGATCTGTGACACATGGAACAGGTTACCTTCGGAAGTTGTGAACAGTTCCTCTGTGGATCAGTTCAAGAAAAGGTTAGACGAAATCTTGCACACTATTTGAGTGTGTAAAGACATTTAGGACCTCAGTCTGCGGAAATTTCTTTTCCTGTAAAATAGTTGATATCTGGAACCAACTTCCCTCAGAGGATGTTTCCAGTCAAAGTGTAAATCTGTTTAAAAATAGGCTAGACAAAGTACAGAACACACTCATAGTTTAAGATTAAAACCTCAGAAAACTCTGCAGGAGTTCGCTTGCTCGGTGTCTCTGTGAGCAAGCTAAATATAGAGCTATTTATATATTCTCCACTTTCCTGTAAAATTTCCTTGGCTACTTTTCCAGGGTCAAGGTATTTTCTTCAACCTTTTTCCGTACCTGCCTCTGGCAGGGAGGGAGCGGAGGGTGGGGAGAGAGCCTTCTACTTTTCTATCCAGTTTTCTACTACTGCTAGCATAGTTGAAAGACAAAATTTTCCCTGGCACCCGTTGCCATTGGTACCTCCTCGGTATGGGCCGCAAGGCCTTTTGAGGTACTTCTTTTCCTTGTAACTCCTTGTAACTCTCTTTTCATCAATCTATATCTCTCTCTCTCTTTTCATCAATCTATATCTCTCTCTCTCTTTTTCATCAATATATATCTCTCTCTCTCTTTTCATCAATCTATATCTCTCTCTCTCTTTTTCATCAATCTATATCTCTCTCTCTCTTTTTCATCAATCTATATCTCTCTCTCTCTTTTCATCAATCTATATCTCTCTCTCTCTTTTTCATCAATCTATATCTCTCTCTCTCTTTTTCATCAATCTATATCTCTCTCTCTCTTTTTCATCAATCTATATATCTCTCTCTTTTTCATCAATCTATATATCTCTCTCTTTTTCATCAATCTATATCTCTCTCTTTCTTTTTCATCAATCTATATCTCTCTCTTTCTTTTTCATCAATCTATATCTCTCTTTCTTTTTCATCAATCTATATCTCTCTCTTTCTTTTTCATCAATCTATATCTCTCTCTTTCTTTTTCATCAATCTATATCTCTCTCTTTCTTTTTCATCAATCTATATCTCTCTCTTTCTTTTTCATCAATCTATATCTCTCTCTTTCTTTTTCATCAATCTATATCTCTCTCTTTCTTTTTCATCAATCTATATATCTCTCTTTCTTTTTCATCAATCTATATCTCTCTTTCTTTTTCATCAATCTATATCTCTCTCTTTCTTTTTCATCAATCTATATCTCTCTCTTCTTTTTCATCAATCTATATCTCTCTCTTTCTTTTTCATCAATCTATATCTCTCTCTTTCTTTTTCATCAATCTATATCTCTCTCTTTCTTTTTCATCAATCTATATCTCTCTCTCTCTTTTTCATCAATCTATATCTCTCTCTTTCTTTTTCATCAATCTATATCTCTCTCTTTCTTTTTCATCAATCTATATCTCTCACTTTCTTTTTCATCAATCTATATCTCTCTCTTTCTTTTTCATCAATCTATATCTCTCTCTTTCTTTTTCATCAATCTATATCTCTCTCTTTCTTTTTCATCAATCTATATCTCTCTCTTTCTTTTTCATCAATCTATATCTCTCTCTTTCTTTTTCATCAATCTATATCTCTCTCTTTCTTTTTCATCAATCTATATCTCTCTCTTTCTTTTTCATCAATCTATATCTCTCTCTCTCTTTTTCATCAATCTATATCTCTCTCTTTCTTTTTCATCAATCTATCTCTCTCTCTTTCTAGCAGTAGCCTGCTAGGGGATAGGGTGTGTGTAGTTTTAGGAGACTTCAACTGTCGCGGCATAAAGTGGGAAAACAGGACTGCCGATGCTGAAGGGAGGAGGCTAGTTGACTTTGCTGATGAGAACTTCCTCACTCAGTGGGTCAACGAGCCTACACGAGGCGAAAGCGTTCTAGACTTAGTATTCACGACCGAAGACAACCTCGTCACTGGCCTCACCGTTGACGAATCGTTGGGCGGGAGTGATCATGGTATTATTAGGTTCCGTGTGTGCGTCCCTCGGGTGAAGCGTAGTAACTCGAGAGGCAGTAAGCTCGATCTCCGGCGGGCGAACTTTGTTAGCCTCAGGGATAGCGTAGCAGAGATGGGGTTAGAGGTTGGCGGCGATGTTGAGGGAGTGTGGAGTGCATTCCGGGATGAGTTTATGGTGCTGCAGTCTGCTGCCATACCCTCAAAACTGGTCACCCCTGCTTCAACGCAGCCTAAGTGGTTCAATCGTGGCATCGCTTCGGCTATCCGAAATAGGAAAGTATTGTATAGGAGGGCGAAGGCCAATCGTTCCCACGAGAACACTGAAGCGTATGTCCGCCTGTGTAGGGAAGTGAAGGCGAAGGTTAGGCTAGCGAAACGTAACGAAGAACTACGGGTGGCAAGCCTCTGCAAGAGGAACCCTAAGGAGTTCTTCAGTTATGTTAATAGTAGAAAGCCTATTAGAAGCATGATAGGTCCTTTAAAGGACGGAAGCGGCGTTCTGCGGACCTCCGACGCGGACATCGCTAAGGTGCTTAATGAGTACTTTGCGGGAGTGTTCACCAGGGAGGATACCCGCGTCATCCCCGAGCCAGCTGTGAGGCACGAAGGTGCTGACCTGGATAGTGTTAGATGTACCGCGACAGTCGTTGCTCATAGAATAGACAAACTGAGCGCGTTTAAGGCTCCTGGGCCAGACCAGTTTCTCCCCAGTGTTTTGCGAGAAGTGCGCGACCAGGTGGCTCCCCACCTGGCTACAGTCTTCAACAAATCGTTGGAGATGGGCCAGGTGCCTGGTGACTGGAGAGAGGCCAACGTGACCCCTATCTTTAAGAAAGGGGATCACGAAAGTCCAGGGAACTATCGTCCTATTAGTCTCACTTCAGTTGTAGGTAAATTATTAGAAAGGATAATAGCTGATAGAATCGTTGACCATTTGGATTCCTACAAGCTGCTTGGGGACTCCCAACATGGGTTTAGACGGCATAGGTCGTGTCTCACCAACTTGCTCGAGTTTTTCCACGTCATGTTGAGTGAGTACGATAAGAGTAGGGCAATTGATATACTTTATCTCGACTTTCAGAAAGCCTTTGATAAGGTACCTCACCGCCGGCTAATGGCGAAAGTGCGCGCGCTGGGTATCGGTGGGGAAATAGGTAGGTGGATTGAAAACTGGCTAAGGAATAGGCGGCAGAGGGTGGTAATTAAAGGGGCTAGTTCGGGTTGGGCCTCGGTCACTAGTGGGGTTCCTCAGGGTTCCGTTTTGGGGCCACTGTTGTTTACCATTTACATAAATGATATCGACGGTGGCATCGTCAGTCGGATCGCCAAATTCGCTGATGACACCAAGCTTGGGGCCAATGTTGGGACGCCCGAAGCGATCGAGGAACTGCGTGCGGACCTAGGTAGGATAGGAGAGTGGTCCGAAAAATGGCAAATGCCGTTTAACTTGGGTAAATGCAAAGTGATGCACATTGGCTACGCCAATCCCAAGTCGGACTACTCGATGTTGGGCAGTAATATCGAGGTGACTGATTTAGAAAAGGACTTGGGTGTGCTAATTAGCAGCGACCTTAAGTTTACGAAACAGTGTGTAGAGATGGAAAAGAAAGCCCAGAAACTATTGGGTTATATCAGGAGGCAATTTCAGTTTCGGAACAAGGAGATTGTGCTCTCACTGTACAATTCCCTTGTTCGGCCGTACCTGGAGTATGCTGTGCAGTTCTGGTCGCCCACCCTCAGGAAAGATATTGAGAGGCTGGAGCGAGTGCAGGCGAGGGCCACAAAGTTGATCCCTTCCGTTAGGCATATGGGCTACAATCGACGGTTACGCGCCCTGAACTTGTTTTCGCTTGAAACTCGGAGGCTGCGCGGTCAACTGATCGAGGTTTTCAAGCTCTTACGAGGGTTCAACGATGTCGATTTTAGAAGTATGTTTAGTTTAAATGATAACCCAACTCGCAACAATGGTTGGAAGTTGGATTTGAAACGGTTTAGGACTAGTGTGTGTGGGAATTACGTTACGTATAAGATCTGTGACACATGGAACAGGTTACCTTCGGAAGTTGTGAACAGTTCCTCTGTGGATCAGTTCAAGAAAAGGTTAGACGAAATCTTGCACACTATTTGAGTGTGTAAAGACATTTAGGACCTCAGTCTGCGGAAATTTCTTTTCCTGTAAAATAGTTGATATCTGGAACCAACTTCCCTCAGAGGATGTTTCCAGTCAAAGTGTAAATCTGTTTAAAAATAGGCTAGACAAAGTACAGAACACACTCATAGTTTAAGATTAAAACCTCAGAAAACTCTGCAGGAGTTCGCTTGCTCGGTGTCTCTGTGAGCAAGCTAAATATAGAGCTATTTATATATTCTCCACTTTCCTGTAAAATTTCCTTGGCTACTTTTCCAGGGTCAAGGTATTTTCTTCAACCTTTTTCCGTACCTGCCTCTGGCAGGGAGGGAGCGGAGGGTGGGGAGAGAGCCTTCTACTTTTCTATCCAGTTTTCTACTACTGCTAGCATAGTTTGAAAGACAAAATTTTCCCTGGCACCCGTTGCCATTGGTACCTCCTCGGTATGGGCCGCAAGGCCTTTTGAGGTACTTCTTTTCCTTGTAACTCCTTGTAACTCTCTCTCTCTTTTTCATCAATCTCTCTCTCTCTTTCTTTTTCATCAATCTATATCTCTTTCTTTCTTTTTCATCAATCTCTCTCTCTCTCTTTCTTTTCCATCAATCTCTCTCTCTCTTTCTTTTTCATCAATCTATCTCTCTCTCTTTCTTTTTCATCAATCTCTCTCTCTCTTTTTCATCAATCTCTCTCTCTCTTTCTTTTTCATCAATCTATCTCTCTCTCTTTCTTTTTCATCAATCTCTCTCTCTCTTTTTCATCAATCTATCTCTCTCTCTTTCTTTTTCATCAATCTATATCTCTCTCTTTCTTTTTCATCATCTATATCTCTCTCTTTCTTTTTCATCAATCTATATCTCTCTCTTTCTTTTTCATCAATCTATATCTCTCTCTTTCTTTTTCATCAATCTATATCTCTCTCTTTCTTTTTCATCAATCTATATCTCTCTCTTTCTTTTTCATCAATCTATATCTCTCTCTTTCTTTTTCATCAATCTATATCTCTCTCTCTTTTTCATCAATCTATATCTCTCTCTCTCTTTTTCATCAATCTATATCTCTCTCGGTGTCTCTGTGAGCAAGCTAAATATAGAGCTATTTATATATTCTCCACTTTCCTGTAAAATTTCCTTGGCTACTTTTCCAGGGTCAAGGTATTTTCTTCAACCTTTTTCCGTACCTGCCTCTGGCAGGGAGGGAGCGGAGGGTGGGGAGAGAGAGCCTTCTACTTTTCTATCCAGTTTTCTACTACTGCTAGGATAGTTACAAGGAGTTACAAGGAAAAGAAGTACCTCAAAAGGCCTTGCGGCCCATACCGAGGAGGTACGAATGGCAACGGGTGCCAGGGAAAATTTTGTCTTTCAAACTATGCTAGCAGTAGTAGAAAACTGGATAGAAAAGTAGAAGGCTCTCCCCACCCTCCGCTCCCTCCCTGCCAGAGGCAGGTACGGAAAAAGGTTGAAGAAAATACCTTGACCCTGGAAAAGTAGCCAAGGAAATTTTACAGGAAAGTGGAGAATATATAAATAGCTCTATATTTAGCTTGCTCACAGAGACACCGAGCAAGCGAACTCCTGCAGAGTTTTCTGAGGTTTTAATCTTAAACTATGAGTGTGTTCTGTACTTTGTCTAGCCTATTTTTAAACAGATTTACACTTTGACTGGAAACATCCTCTGAGGGAAGTTGGTTCCAGATATCAACTATTTTACAGGAAAAGAAATTTCCGCAGACTGAGGTCCTAAATGTCTTTACACACTCAAATAGTGTGCAAGATTTCGTCTAACCTTTTCTTGAACTGATCCACAGAGGAACTGTTCACAACTTCCGAAGGTAACCTGTTCCATGTGTCACAGATCTTATACGTAACGTAATTCCCACACACACTAGTCCTAAACCGTTTCAAATCCAACTTCCAACCATTGTTGCGAGTTGGGTTATCATTTAAACTAAACATACTTCTAAAATCGACATCGTTGAACCCTCGTAAGAGCTTGAAAACCTCGATCAGTTGACCGCGCAGCCTCCGAGTTTCAAGCGAAAACAAGTTCAGGGCGCGTAACCGTCGATTGTAGCCCATATGCCTAACGGAAGGGATCAACTTTGTGGCCCTCGCCTGCACTCGCTCCAGCCTCTCAATATCTTTCCTGAGGGTGGGCGACCAGAACTGCACAGCATACTCCAGGTACGGCCGAACAAGGGAATTGTACAGTGAGAGCACAATCTCCTTGTTCCGAAACTGAAATTGCCTCCTGATATAACCCAATAGTTTCTGGGCTTTCTTTTCCATCTCTACACACTGTTTCGTAAACTTAAGGTCGCTGCTAATTAGCACACCCAAGTCCTTTTCTAAATCAGTCACCTCGATATTACTGCCCAACATCGAGTAGTCCGACTTGGGATTGGCGTAGCCAATGTGCATCACTTTGCATTTACCCAAGTTAAACGGCATTTGCCATTTTTCGGACCACTCTCCTATCCTACCTAGGTCCGCACGCAGTTCCTCGATCGCTTCGGGCGTCCCAACATTGGCCCCAAGCTTGGTGTCATCAGCGAATTTGGCGATCCGACTGACGATGCCACCGTCGATATCATTTATGTAAATGGTAAACAACAGTGGCCCCAAAACGGAACCCTGAGGAACCCCACTAGTGACCGAGGCCCAACCCGAACTAGCCCCTTTAATTACCACCCTCTGCCGCCTATTCCTTAGCCAGTTTTCAATCCACCTACCTATTTCCCCACCGATACCCAGCGCGCGCACTTTCGCCATTAGCCGGCGGTGAGGTACCTTATCAAAGGCTTTCTGAAAGTCGAGATAAAGTATATCAATCGCCCTACTCTTATCGTACTCACTCAACATGACGTGGAAAAACTCGAGCAAGTTGGTGAGACACGACCTATGCCGTCTAAACCCATGTTGGGAGTCCCCAAGCAGCTTGTAGGAATCCAAATGGTCAACGATTCTATCAGCTATTATCCTTTCTAATAATTTACCTACAAAATTTTCCCTGGCACCCGTTGCCATTGGTACCTCCTCGGTATGGGCCGCAAGGCCTTTTGAGGTACTTCTTTTCCTTGTAACTCCTTGTAACTCTCTCTTCTTTTTCATCAATCTCTCTCTCTCTCTTCTTTTACATCAATCTCTCTCTCTCTCTCTCTCTTCTTTTACATCAATCTCTCTCTCTCTCTTCTTTTTCATCAATCTCTCTTTCTCTCTTCTTTTTCATCAATCTCTCTCTCTCTCTCTCTTTTTCATCAATCTCTCTCTCTCTTCTTTTTCATCAATCTCTCTCTCTCTCTTCTTTTTCATCAATCTCTCTCTCTCTCTTCTTTTTCATCAATCTCTCTCTCTTCTTTTTCATCAATCTCTCTCTCTCTCACTTCTTTTTCATCAATCTCTCTCTCTTCTTTTTCATCAATCTCTCTCTCTTCTTTTTCATCAATCTCTCTCTCTTCTTTTTCATCAATCTCGAGACTTCAACTGTCGCGGCATAAAGTGGGAAAACAGGACTGCCGATGCTGAAGGGAGGAGGCTAGTTGACTTTGCTGATGAGAACTTCCTCACTCAGTGGGTCAACGAGCCTACACGAGGCGAAAGCGTTCTAGACTTAGTATTCACGACCGAAGACAACCTCGTCACTGGCCTCACCGTTGACGAATCGTTGGGCGGGAGTGATCACGGTATTATTAGGTTCCGTGTGTGCGTCCCTCGGGTGAAGCGTAGTAACTCGAGAGGCAGTAAGCTCGATCTCCGGCGGGCGAACTTTGTTAGCCTCAGGGATAGCGTAGCAGAGATGGGGTTAGAGGTTGGCGGCGATGTTGAGGGAGTGTGGAGTGCATTCCGGGATGAGTTTATGGTGCTGCAGTCTGCTGCCATACCCTCAAAACTGGTCACCCCTGCTTCAACGCAGCCTAAGTGGTTCAATCGTGGCATCGCTTCGGCTATCCGAAATAGGAAAGTAGTGTATAGGAGGGCGAAGGCCAATCGTTCCCACGAGAACACTGAAGCGTATGTCCGCCTGTGTAGGGAAGTGAAGGCGAAGGTTAGGCTAGCGAAACGTAACGAAGAACTACGGGTGGCAAGCCTCTGCAAGAGGAACCCTAAGGAGTTCTTCAGTTATGTTAATAGTAGAAAGCCTATTAGAAGCATGATAGGTCCTTTAAAGGACGGAAGCGGCGTTCTGCGGACCTCCGATGCGGACATCGCTAAGGTGCTTAATGAGTACTTTGCGGGAGTGTTCACCAGGGAGGATACCCGCGTCATCCCCGAGCCAGCTGTGAGGCACGAAGGTGCTGACCTGGATAGTGTTAGATGTACCGCGACAGTCGTTGCTCATAGAATAGACAAACTGAGCGCGTTTAAGGCTCCTGGGCCAGACCAGTTTCTCCCCAGTGTTTTGCGAGAAGTGCGCGACCAGGTGGCTCCCCACCTGGCTACAGTCTTCAACAAATCGTTGGAGATGGGCCAGGTGCCTGGTGACTGGAGAGAGGCCAACGTGACCCCTATCTTTAAGAAAGGGGATCACGAAAGTCCAGGGAACTATCGTCCTATTAGTCTCACTTCAGTTGTAGGTAAATTATTAGAAAGGATAATAGCTGATAGAATCGTTGACCATTTGGATTCCTACAAGCTGCTTGGGGACTCCCAACATGGGTTTAGACGGCATAGGTCGTGTCTCACCAACTTGCTCGAGTTTTTCCACGTCATGTTGAGTGAGTACGATAAGAGTAGGGCGATTGATATACTTTATCTCGACTTTCAGAAAGCCTTTGATAAGGTACCTCACCGCCGGCTAATGGCGAAAGTGCGCGCGCTGGGTATCGGTGGGGAAATAGGTAGGTGGATTGAAAACTGGCTAAGGTATAGGCGGCAGAGGGTGGTAATTAAAGGGGCTAGTTCGGGTTGGGCCTCGGTCACTAGTGGGGTTCCTCAGGGTTCCGTTTTGGGGCCACTGTTGTTTACCATTTACATAAATGATATCGACGGTGGCATCGTCAGTCGGATCGCCAAATTCGCTGATGACACCAAGCTTGGGGCCAATGTTGGGACGCCCGAAGCGATCGAGGAACTGCGTGCGGACCTAGGTAGGATAGGAGAGTGGTCCGAAAAATGGCAAATGCCGTTTAACTTGGGTAAATGCAAAGTGATGCACATTGGCTACGCCAATCCCAAGTCGGACTACTCGATGTTGGGCAGTAATATCGAGGTGACTGATTTAGAAAAGGACTTGGGTGTGCTAATTAGCAGCGACCTTAAGTTTACGAAACAGTGTGTAGAGATGGAAAAGAAAGCCCAGAAACTATTGGGTTATATCAGGAGGCAATTTCAGTTTCGGAACAAGGAGATTGTGCTCTCACTGTACAATTCCCTTGTTCGGCCGTACCTGGAGTATGCTGTGCAGTTCTGGTCGCCCACCCTCAGGAAAGATATTGAGAGGCTGGAGCGAGTGCAGGCGAGGGCCACAAAGTTGATCCCTTCCGTTAGGCATATGGGCTACAATCGACGGTTACGCGCCCTGAACTTGTTTTCGCTTGAAACTCGGAGGCTGCGCGGTCAACTGATGAGGTTTTCAAGCTCTTACGAGGGTTCAACGATGTCGATTTTAGAAGTATGTTTAGTTTAAATGATAACCCAACTCGCAACAATGGTTGGAAGTTGGATTTGAAACGGTTTAGGACTAGTGTGTGTGGGAATTACGTTACGTATAAGATCTGTGACACATGGAACAGGTTACCTTCGGAAGTTGTGAACAGTTCCTCTGTGGATCAGTTCAAGAAAAGGTTAGACGAAATCTTGCACACTATTTGAGTGTGTAAAGACATTTAGGACCTCAGTCTGCGGAAATTTCTTTTCCTGTAAAATAGTTGATATCTGGAACCAACTTCCCTCAGAGGATGTTTCCAGTCAAAGTGTAAATCTGTTTAAAAATAGGCTAGACAAAGTACAGAACACACTCATAGTTTAAGATTAAAACCTCAGAAAACTCTGCAGGAGTTCGCTTGCTCGGTGTCTCTGTGAGCAAGCTAAATATAGAGCTATTTATATATTCTCCACTTTCCTGTAAAATTTCCTTGGCTACTTTTCCAGGGTCAAGGTATTTTCTTCAACCTTTTTCCGTACCTGCCTCTGGCAGGGAGGGAGCGGAGGGTGGGGAGAGAGCCTTCTACTTTTCTATCCAGTTTTCTACTACTGCTAGCATAGTTTGAAAGACAAAATTTTCCCTGGCACCCGTTGCCATTGGTACCTCCTCGGTATGGGCCGCAAGGCCTTTTGAGGTACTTCTTTTCCTTGTAACTCCTTGTAACTCTCTTTCTCTCTCTCTCTCTCCTTCTCTCTTCTTTTTCTCTCTCTCTCTTCTCTCTCTTCTTTTCTCTCTTCTTCTCTCTCTTTTCTCTCCTCTATCTCCGCTATCTCCTCTCTCTCCGCAGGGGGTATAAAGGTTATGCACATTTCTTCTGGATGTAGTAAACTTTATACTTGGGGTGTGACAGCCCTCCGGTCCCGAGTCGTGGGATTCTAGAGGAACTGGCTGCCAGCTCCTTTAGGTTCTCTCTCTCTTTCGGGAGGGCGGGTAAAGTATTTTGCACAATCCCGTCCCGTGGGTTACTAGGACCCCATCCCATCCCTACTCTGTCCTTTTAGATTACGTTAAGGTTGTTCTCCTCTCACTGCAAAAAAAAAAAAAAAAAAAAAAAAACTTTTCTTTTAGTATTAAGTCTTTTTCTCTTCTTTTACTATTAGGACCCTACTGCTACCTCATGCGTGGGAAGAGAGGCTTTGGAACCTCTATAAATAACACCATTTAACGCTCGTAGGTTGTGAGAGACTGGGATGGAGGGGTCCCAGGCGTAGGGGCGCGATGAATGGAGTGTGGCTAGTGCCCCGTTAAGCCCATTCCTAACGCGTAATGGCTTGACCAGCCCCCTGCGACCGTTCTTTGGTGACCAATTGATGGTGCTTGGCTGTACTGCTCTGAGGTGAGAGGGCTTTACTGCCCAGCTGGCTGCCAGGCCAGCGTAAAGTCTCGGGCGTAGCCTCTGGGTCTGGTGGGATATCCCTTGAACACTGGATTCTAAGAGTCTGGCCCACTTGTGAGTGACTAGTAAGACTTAGTAAGGGGCTGCATCTCGCTGTCGCTCCTGGCGGAAAATCCGTGACGCTTGCGTCGCGAGTGTTTGTCAGTTGGTAGCTGCGACACGTTTGGGACGGTCCGGCCCTGGGGAGACCTTTGGTCGGTGCGGCAGCAGGAGAGGTGTAGTCTTCTGGAAGGAATGAACGTCACTTGCAAAAAGGCGGGTGCGGCTACGCGCGGGATTAATTCACCCCCCCCCCCTTTTTTATATACTGGTCATAACGTTTTTGGATAGTTTTCATTGCTAGAACGCTTTATCTTATTCAGAGTATTCAGAAAAAACAAAAAAAAGAGAAAATATGGCAGGGCCAGCTAAATTGAAAGCAGAATGCTTTAAATGTAAAGTTAATCATTGGTGCGTAGACTTCCCAGAGGGTATATCAGCGATATCACATCCCTTAGTGTATGTTTGTTTTGTAAACTTAGAGACAACCACGAAAAGGAAGTTAAAGAGCTAAAGGAATTAGTAAAAAAGCTTGAAGCTAGGGTCGTAGCACTGGAAATCCAACCCAGTGGACAAGATCAAATTAAAAACACACCAGCAGATTCAAACTGTAAGATTAAGTATCAAGAACAAAGGGAGGGCTCAAAGAAGGGGCTGATAGAGAAGGGTGGGAAGGGGCCTGCTGATGGCCCAAAGAAACCGAAGGATGTAGCTACCTGTCGGGGTGGGTCGGGTGGTGTAACTGCGTGTATGGGTGGCGACGGGTTTCGAAAGGTCTCGGGCAAGAAGGCTGCGAAGCCGAAGCCTGAGACCCCAGTTGCCCCTGTCAAGACCTCTAACCGCTTTAGTCTCCTGTGCTCGAAGGAGGAAGACACCGTTTTGATTGGGGACTCGCAGATCAGGGGCCAGGAGAAGTACTTTGCTTCTGCAAACCGGGATGGGAGGAAGGTAAGGTGCTTACCTGGGCGGGGAACGGCGCACTTAAGGAAGGAGGTAGAGAAGGTGCGCGTGGATAGTCGGAGGACTGCGATCGTTGTCCACGCTGGTGGCAATGACCTGTTCCTCAAAGGCGGTGGGGTAGGTCTTACAGAAGGGATCATCACCGAGATCATGTCTCTTGCGGATGATCTAAAACTGAAGACAGACAGGGGAATGTTAATGGGTATTTTACCGCGAATGAATGTCAGTGACCACGCTCAGTAAGGTCATTGGCATCAACGAGAGGGTACAAGACTTGTGCGTTCCGCTGGGCGTGAAGTTTATTGACCCCTTCGATGCATTTTCGGGTAGGTGGGACCTTTACCAGAGGGATGGTGTCCACCTCAATGACAAGGGTAAAGGTGTGCTAGGCGCGCTGCTCGACCGGCACCTATACAGAATGGTGAGGTCGAGTCCTGGGAGAGATGATGGGCCCCCACCGGGGAGAGATGAGGATGAGCCGGTGGCGGACGTACCTTCGACTGAAGGGTGCGGCGAAGTACAGATGGGTGACCCTCCTCCTACGTTGGAGGGGGCTCAGTCTCCTGTGGAAGTTGCCCCCTCGTTAGTGAGGGGCTCTTCAACTCCCGACAGCCTTGGCTGTTCGGGAAACGGGTCGTGCTAGGGGGCGGTCAGAATAGGGAAGGCTCCCTCCGTGCAATGCTTTTTAATGCTAGGTCAATTAGGAACAAGTTTCGCGAGCTACGGGCGCTCTTAGCATCAGAATACCAGGATATCGTTGCTATCACCGAGTCCTGGATTCATACTGATCGTAGGGACTACGTTGGGGAGTTCGAAATTCCCGGGTATAGAATGTTTCGCAAAGACCGCACCCGTGGGGAGGGGGGTGGGGTACTAATATACGTCAGAGACACGTTGAGTCCGGTTGACTGCCAGTTCCGGTCGGAACGGGAGCTGCTTGGCGTCGATCTGAACGTGGGAGGGACGAACTATAGGTTAATCTTGGTGTACAGACCTCCGCATCTCCTCCTCGAGGAGGATACAGCCCTGTACACCGAACTCAGTAGCCTGCTAGGGGATAGGGTGTGTGTAGTTTTAGGAGACTTCAACTGTCGCGGCATAAAGTGGGAAAACAGGACTGCCGATGCTGAAGGGAGGAGGCTAGTTGACTTTGCTGATGAGAACTTCCTCACTCAGTGGGTCAACGAGCCTACACGAGGCGAAAGCGTTCTAGACTTAGTATTCACGACCGAAGACAACCTCGTCACTGGCCTCACCGTTGACGAATCGTTGGGCGGGAGTGATCACGGTATTATTAGGTTCCGTGTGTGCGTCCCTCGGGTGAAGCGTAGTAACTCGAGAGGCAGTAAGCTCGATCTCCGGCGGGCGAACTTTGTTAGCCTCAGGGATAGCGTAGCAGAGATGGGGTTAGAGGTTGGCGGCGATGTTGAGGGAGTGTGGAGTGCATTCCGGGATGAGTTTATGGTGCTGCAGTCTGCTGCCATACCCTCAAAACTGGTCACCCCTGCTTCAACGCAGCCTAAGTGGTTCAATCGTGGCATCGCTTCGGCTATCCGAAATAGGAAAGTAGTGTATAGGAGGGCGAAGGCCAATCGTTCCCACGAGAACACTGAAGCGTATGTCCGCCTGTGTAGGGAAGTGAAGGCGAAGGTTAGGCTAGCGAAACGTAACGAAGAACTACGGGTGGCAAGCCTCTGCAAGAGGAACCCTAAGGAGTTCTTCAGTTATGTTAATAGTAGAAAGCCTATTAGAAGCATGATAGGTCCTTTAAAGGACGGAAGCGGCGTTCTGCGGACCTCCGACGCGGACATCGCTAATGTGCTTAATGAGTACTTTGCGGGAGTGTTCACCAGGGAGGATACCCGCGTCATCCCCGAGCCAGCTGTGAGGCACGAAGGTGCTGACCTGGATAGTGTTAGATGTACCGCGACAGTCGTTGCTCATAGAATAGACAAACTGAGCGCGTTTAAGGCTCCTGGGCCAGACCAGTTTCTCCCCAGTGTTTTGCGAGAAGTGCGCGACCAGGTGGCTCCCCACCTGGCTACAGTCTTCAACAAATCGTTGGAGATGGGCCAGGTGCCTGGTGACTGGAGGAGGCCAACGTGACCCCTATCTTTAAGAAAGGGGATCACGAAAGTCCAGGGAACTATCGTCCTATTAGTCTCACTTCAGTTGTAGGTAAATTATTAGAAAGGATAATAGCTGATAGAATCGTTGACCATTTGGATTCCTACAAGCTGCTTGGGGACTCCCAACATGGGTTTAGACGGCATAGGTCGTGTCTCACCAACTTGCTCGAGTTTTTCCACGTCATGTTGAGTGAGTACGATAAGAGTAGGGCGATTGATATACTTTATCTCGACTTTCAGAAAGCCTTTGATAAGGTACCTCACCGCCGGCTAATGGCGAAAGTGCGCGCGCTGGGTATCGGTGGGGAAATAGGTAGGTGGATTGAAAACTGGCTAAGGAATAGGCGGCAGAGGGTGGTAATTAAAGGGGCTAGTTCGGGTTGGGCCTCGGTCACTAGTGGGGTTCCTCAGGGTTCCGTTTTGGGGCCACTGTTGTTTACCATTTACATAAATGATATCGACGGTGGCATCGTCAGTCGGATCGCCAAATTCGCTGATGACACCAAGCTTGGGGCCAATGTTGGGACGCCCGAAGCGATCGAGGAACTGCGTGCGGACCTAGGTAGGATAGGAGAGTGGTCCGAAAAATGGCAAATGCCGTTTAACTTGGGTAAATGCAAAGTGATGCACATTGGCTACGCCAATCCCAAGTCGGACTACTCGATGTTGGGCAGTAATATCGAGGTGACTGATTTAGAAAAGGACTTGGGTGTGCTAATTAGCAGCGACCTTAAGTTTACGAAACAGTGTGTAGAGATGGAAAAGAAAGCCCAGAAACTATTGGGTTATATCAGGAGGCAATTTCAGTTTCGGAACAAGGAGATTGTGCTCTCACTGTACAATTCCCTTGTTCGGCCGTACCTGGAGTATGCTGTGCAGTTCTGGTCGCCCACCCTCAGGAAAGATATTGAGAGGCTGGAGCGAGTGCAGGCGAGGGCCACAAAGTTGATCCCTTCCGTTAGGCATATGGGCTACAATCGACGGTTACGCGCCCTGAACTTGTTTTCGCTTGAAACTCGGAGGCTGCGCGGTCAACTGATCGAGGTTTTCAAGCTCTTACGAGGGTTCAACGATGTCGATTTTAGAAGTATGTTTAGTTTAAATGATAACCCAACTCGCAACAATGGTTGGAAGTTGGATTTGAAACGGTTTAGGACTAGTGTGTGTGGGAATTACGTTACGTATAAGATCTGTGACACATGGAACAGGTTACCTTCGGAAGTTGTGAACAGTTCCTCTGTGGATCAGTTCAAGAAAAGGTTAGACGAAATCTTGCACACTATTTGAGTGTGTAAAGACATTTAGGACCTCAGTCTGCGGAAATTTCTTTTCCTGTAAAATAGTTGATATCTGGAACCAACTTCCCTCAGAGGATGTTTCCAGTCAAAGTGTAAATCTGTTTAAAAATAGGCTAGACAAAGTACAGAACACACTCATAGTTTAAGATTAAAACCTCAGAAAACTCTGCAGGAGTTCGCTTGCTCGGTGTCTCTGTGAGCAAGCTAAATATAGAGCTATTTATATATTCTCCACTTTCCTGTAAAATTTCCTTGGCTACTTTTCCAGGGTCAAGGTATTTTCTTCAACCTTTTTCCGTACCTGCCTCTGGCAGGGAGGGTGGGGAGAGAGCCTTCTACTTTTCTATCCAGTTTTCTACTACTGCTAGCATAGTTTGAAAGACAAAATTTTCCTGGCACCCGTTGCCATTGGTACCTCCTCGGTATGGGCCGCAAGGCCTTTTGAGGTACTTCTTTTCCTTGTAACTCCTTGTAACTCTCTCTTCTTTTTCATCAATCTCTCTCTCTCTCTCTCTCTCTCTCTTCCTTTTTATCAATCTCTCTCTCTCTCTTCTTTTATCACTCTCTCTCTCTCTTCCTTTTTATCAATCTCTCTCTCTCTCTTCCTTTTTATCAATCTCTCTCTCTCTTCTTCCTTTTATCAATCTCTCTCTCTCTCTTCCTTTTTATCAATCTCTCTCTCTCTTCCTTTTATCAATCTCTCTCTCTCTCTTCCTTTTTATCAATCTCTCTCTCTCTCTTCCTTTTTATCAATCTCTCTCTCTCTCTCTTCCTTTTTATCAATCTCTCTCTCTCTCTCTCTCTCTCTTCCTTTTTATCAATCTCTCTCTCTCTCTTCCTTTTTATCAATCTCTCTCTCTCTCTTCCTTTTTATCAATCTCTCTCTCTCTCTTCCTTTTTATCAATCTCTCTCTCTCTTCCTTTTTATCAATCTCTCCTCTCTCTTCCTTTTTATCAATCTCTCTCTCTCTCTTCCTTTTATCAATCTCTCTCTCTCTCTTCCTTTTTATCAATCTCTCTCTCTTCCTTTTTATCAATCTCTCTCTCTCTCTCTTCCTTTTTATCAATCTCTCTCTCTCTCTTCCTTTTTAGCAATCTCTCTCTCTCTCTTCCTTTTTAGCAATCTCTCTCTCTCTCTCTTCCTTTTTAGCAATCTCTCTCTCTCTTCCTTTTTAGCAATCTCTCTCTCTCTCTTCCTTTTTAGCACTCTCTCTCTCTCTCTTCCTTTTTAGCACTCTCTCTCTCTCTCTTCCTTTTTAGCACTCTCTCTCTCTCTCTCTCTGGGTATCGGTGGGGAAATAGGTAGGTGGATTGAAAACTGGCTGAGGAATAGGCGGCAGAGGGTGGTAATTAAAGGGGCTAGTTCGGGTTGGGCCTCGGTCACTAGTGGGGTTCCTCAGGGTTCCGTTTTGGGGCCACTGTTGTTTACCATTTACATAAATGATATCGACGGTGGCATCGTCAGTCGGATCGCCAAATTCGCTGATGACACCAAGCTTGGGGCCAATGTTGGGACGCCCGAAGCGATCGAGGAACTGCGTGCGGACCTAGGTAGGATAGGAGAGTGGTCCGAAAAATGGCAAATGCCGTTTAACTTGGGTAAATGCAAAGTGATGCACATTGGCTACGCCAATCCCAAGTCGGACTACTCGATGTTGGGCAGTAATATCGAGGTGACTGATTTAGAAAAGGACTTGGGTGTGCTAATTAGCAGCGACCTTAAGTTTACGAAACAGTGTGTAGAGGTGGAAAAGAAAGCCCAGAAACTATTGGGTTATATCAGGAGGCAATTTCAGTTTCGGAACAAGGAGATTGTGCTCTCACTGTACAATTCCCTTGTTCGGCCGTACCTGGAGTATGCTGTGCAGTTCTGGTCGCCCACCCTCAGGAAAGATATTGAGAGGCTGGAGCGAGTGCAGGCGAGGGCCACAAAGTTAATCCCTTCTGTTAGGCATATGGGCTACAATCGACGGTTACGCGCCCTGAACTTGTTTTCGCTTGAAACTCGGAGGCTGCGCGGTCAACTGATCGAGGTTTTCAAGCTCTTACGAGGGTTCAACGATGTCGATTTTAGAAGTATGTTTAGTTTAAATGATAACCCAACTCGCAACAATGGTTGGAAGTTGGATTTGAAACGGTTTAGGACTAGTGTGTGTGGGAATTACGTTACGTATAAGATCTGTGACACATGGAACAGGTTACCTTCGGAAGTTGTGAACAGTTCCTCTGTGGATCAGTTCAAGAAAAGGTTAGACGAAATCTTGCACACTATTTGAGTGTGTAAAGACATTTAGGACCTCAGTCTGCGGAAATTTCTTTTCCTGTAAAATAGTTGATATCTGGAACCAACTTCCCTCAGAGGATGTTTCCAGTCAAAGTGTAAATCTGTTTAAAAATAGGCTAGACAAAGTACAGAACACACTCATAGTTTAAGATTAAAACCTCAGAAAACTCTGCAGGAGTTCGCTTGCTCGGTGTCTCTGTGAGCAAGCTAAATATAGAGCTATTTATATATTCTCCACTTTCCTGTAAAATTTCCTTGGCTACTTTTCCAGGGTCAAGGTATTTTCTTCAACCTTTTTCCGTACCTGCCTCTGGCAGGGAGGGAGCGGAGGGTGGGGAGAGAGCCTTCTACTTTTCTATCCAGTTTTCTACTACTGCTAGCATAGTTGAAAGACAAAATTTTCCCTGGCACCCGTTGCCATTGGTACCTCCTCGGTATGGGCCGCAAGGCCTTTTGAGGTACTTCTTTTCCTTGTAACTCCTCCTTGTAACTCTCTCGACCGGCACCTATACAGAATGGTGAGGTCGAGTCCGGGGAGAGATGATGGAGCCCCACCAGGGAGAGACAATGATGAGCCGGTGGCGGACGTAGTTTTAACTGAAGGGTGCATCCAGGTACAGGTGGGTGACCCTCCTCCTACGTTGGAGGGGGCTCAGGCTCCTGCGGAAGTTGTCCCCTCGTTAGTGAGGGGCTCTTCAACTCCCGACGGCTCTGGCTGTTCGGGAAACGGGTCGTGCTAGGGGGCGGTCAGAATAGGGGTGGCTCCCTTCGTGCAATGCTTTTTAATGCTAGGTCGATTAGGAACAAGTTTTGCGAGCTACGGGCGCTCTTAGCATCAGAATACCAGGATATCGTTGCTATCACCGAGTCCTGGATTCATACTGATCGTAGGGACTACGTTGGGGAGTTCGAAATTCCCGGGTATAGAATGTTTCGCAAAGACCGCACCCGTGGGGAGGGGGGTGGGGTACTAATATACGTCAGAGACACGTTGAGTCCGGTTGACTGCCAGTTCCGGTCGGAACGGGAGCTGCTTGGCGTCGATCTGAATGTGGGAGGGACGAGCTATAGGTTAATCTTGGTGTACAGACTTCCGCATCTCCTCCTCGAGGAGGATACAGCCTTGTACACCGAACTCAGTAGCCTGCTAGGCGATAGGGTGTGTGTAGTTTTAGGAGACTTCAACTGTCGCGGCATAAAGTGGGAAAACAGGACTGCTGATGCTGAAGGGAGGAGGCTAGTTGACTTTGCTGATGAGAACTTCCTCACTCAGTGGGTCAACGAGCCTACACGAGGCGAAAGCGTTCTAGACTTAGTATTCACGACCGAAGACAACCTCGTCACTGGCATCACCGTTGACGAATCGTTGGGCGGGAGTGATCACGGTCTTATTAGGTTCCGTGTGCGCGTCCCTCGGGTGAAGCGTAGTAACTCGAGAGGCAGTAAGCTCAATCTCCGGCGGGCGAACTTTGTTAGCCTCAGGGATAGCGTAGGAGAGATGGGGTTAGAGGTCGGCGGCGATGTTGAGGGAGTGTGGAGTGCATTCCGGGACGAGTTTATGGTGCTGCAGTCTGCTGCCATACCCTCAAAACCGGTCACCCCTGCTTCAACGCAGCCTAAGTGGTTCAATCGTGACATCGCTTCGGCTATCCGAAATAGGAAAGTAGCGTATAGGAGGCGAAGGCCAATCGTTCCCACGAGAACACTGAAGCGTATTTCCGCCTGTGTAGGGAAGTGAAGGCGAAGGTTAGGCTAGCGAAACGTAACGAAGAACTACGGGTGGCAAGCCTCTGTCCGACGCGGACATCGCCAATGTGCTTAATGAGTACTTTGCGGGAGTGTTCACCAGTGAGGACACCCGCATCATCCGCGAGCCAGGCGTGAGGCACGAAGGTGCTGGCCTGGATAGTGTTCGATGTACCGCGACAGTCGTTGCCGATAGAATAGACAAACTGAGCGCGTTTAAGGCTCCTGGGCCAGACCAGTTTCTCCCCAGAGTGTTGCGGGAGGTGCGCGACCAGGTGGCTCCCCACCTGGCTACAGTCTTCAACAAATCGTTGGAAACGGGCCAGGTGCCTGGTGACTGGAGGGAAGCCAACGTGACCCCTGTCTTTAAGAAAGGGGATCACGAAAGTCCAGGGAACTATCGTCCCATTAGTCTCACTTCAGTTCTAGGTAAATTATTAGAGGGGATAATAGCGGATAGGATCGTTGACCATTTGGATTCCTACAAGCTGCTTGTGGACTCCCAACATGGGTTTAGACGGCATAGGTCGTGTCTCACCAACTTGCTCGAGTTTTTCCACGTCATGTTGGGTGAGTATGATAAGAGTAGGGCGATTGATATACTTTATCTCGACTTTCAGAAAGCCTTTGATAAGGTACCTCACCGCCGGCTAATAGCGAAAGTGCGCGTGCTGGGTATCGGTGGGGAAATAGGTAGGTGGGTAGAAAACTAGCTGAAGAATAGGCGTCAGAGGGTGGTAATTAAAGGGGCTAGTTCGGGTTGGGCCTCGGTCACTAGTGGGGTTCCTCAGGGTTCCGTTTTGGGGCCGCTGTTGTTTATCATTTACATAAATGAAATAGACGGTGGTATCGTCAGTCGGATCGCCAAATTCGCTGATGACACCAAGCTTGGGGCCAATGTTGGGACGCCCGAAGCGATCGAGGAACTGCGTGCGGACCTAGGTAGGATAGGAGAGTGGTCCGAAAAATGGCAAATGCCGTTTAACTTGGGTAAATGCAAAGTGATGCACATTGGCTACGCCAATCCCAAGTCGGACTACTCGATGTTGGAGAGTCATATCGAGGTGACTGATTTAGAAAAGGACTTGGGTGTGCTAATTAGCAGCGACCTTAAGTTTACGAAACAGTGCGTAGAGGTGGAAAAGAAAGCCCAGAAACTATTGGGTTATATCAGGAGGCAATTTCAGTTTCGGAACAAGGAGATTGTGCTCTCTCTGTACAATTCCCTTGTTCGGCCGCACCTGGAATATGCTGTGCAGTTCTGGTCGCCCACCCTCAAGAAAGATATTGAGAGGCTGGAGCGAGTGCAGGCGAGGGCCACAAAGTTAATCCCTTCCGTTAGGCATCTGGGCTACAATCGACGGTTACGCGCCCTGAACTTGTTTTCGCTTGAAACTCGGAGGCTGCGCGGTCAACTGATCGAGGTTTTCAAGCTCTTACGCGGGTTCAACGATGTCGATTTTAGAAGCATGTTTAGTTTAAATGATAACCCAACTCGCAACAATGGTTGGAAGTTGGATTTGAAACGGTTTAGGACTAGTGTGTGTGGGAATTACTTTACTTATAAGATCTGTGACACGTGGAACAGGTTACCTCCAGAAGTTGTGAACAGTTCCTCTGTGGATCAGTTCAAGAAAAGGGTAGACGAAATTTTGCACACTATTTGTGTGTGTAAAGACATTTAGGACCTCAGTCTGCGGAAATTTCTTTTCCTATAAAATAGTTAATATCTGGAACCAACTTCCCTCAGAGGTTGTTTCCAGTCAAAGTGTAAATGTGTTTAAAAATAGGCTAGACAAAGTACTGAATACTCTCATAGTTCAAGACTAAAACATAAGAAAACTCTGCAGGAGATCGCTTGCACGGTGTCTCTGTGAGCAAGCTAAATATAGAGCTATTTATATATTCTCCACTTTCCTGTAAAATTTCCTTGGCTACTTTTCCAGGGTCAAAGTATTTTCTTCAACCTTTTTCCGTACCTGCCTCTGGCAGGGAGGGAGCGGAGGGTGGGGAGAGAGCCTTCTACTTTTCTATCCAGTTTTCTACTACTGCTAGGATAGTTGAAAGAAAAATAAACTTTTACAAATTTTCCCTGGCACCGGTTGCCATTGGTACCTCCTCGGTATGGGCCGCAAGGCCTTTTGAGGTACTTCTTTTCCTTGTAACTCCTTGTAACTCTCTCTCTCTCTCTTCCTTTTTATCAATCTCTCTCTCTCTCTCTCTTCCTTTTTATCAATCTCTCTCTCTCTCTCTCTTCCTTTTTATCAATCTCTCTCTCTCTCTCTTCCTTTTTATCAATCTCTCTCTCTCTCTCTCTTCCTTTTTATCAATCTCTCTCTTCTCTCTCTCTCTTCCTTTTTATCAATCTCTCTCTCTCTTCCTTTTTATCAATCTCTCTCTCTCTTCCTTTTTATCAATCTCTCTCTCTCTTCCTTTTTATCAATCTCTCTCTCTTCCTTTTTATCAATCTCTCTCTCTTCTCTCTCTTCCTTTTTATCAATCTCTCTCTCTCTCTCTCTCTCTTCCTTTTTATCAATCTCTCTCTCTCTCTCTCTCTTCCTTTTTATCAATCTCTCTCTCTCTCTTTCCTTTTTATCAATCTCTCTCTCTCTTCCTTTTTATCAATCTCTCTCTCTCTCTTCCTTTTTATCAATCTCTCTCTCTCTCTCTTCCTTTTTATCAATCTCTCTCTCTCTCTCTTCCTTTTTATCAATCTCTCTCTCTTCCTTTTTATCAATCTCTCTCTCTTCCTTTTTATCAATCTCTCTCTCTTCCTTTTTATCAATCTCTCTCTCTTCCTTTTTATCAATCTCTCTCTCTTCCTTTTTATCAATCTCTCTCTCTTCCTTTTTATCAATCTCTCTCTCTTCCTTTTTATCAATCTCTCTCTCTTCCTTTTTATCAATCTCTCTCTCTTCCTTTTTATCAATCTCTCTCTCTTCCTTTTTATCAATCTCTCTCTCTTCCTTTTTATCAATCTCTCTCTCTTCCTTTTTATCAATCTCTCTCTCTTCCTTTTTATCAATCTCTCTCTCTTCCTTTTTATTAGCAGCGACCTTAAGTTTACGAAACAGTGTGTAGAGGTGGAAAAGAAAGCCCAGAAACTATTGGGTTATATCAGGAGGCAATTTCAGTTTCGGAACAAGGAGATTGTGCTCTCACTGTACAATTCCCTTGTTCGGCCGTACCTGGAGTATGCTGTGCAGTTCTGGTCGCCCACCCTCAGGAAAGATATTGAGAGGCTGGAGCGAGTGCAGGCGAGGGCCACAAAGTTAATCCCTTCCGTTAGGCATATGGGCTACAATCGACGGTTACGCGCCCTGAACTTGTTTTCGCTTGAAACTCGGAGGCTGCGCGGTCAACTGATCGAGGTTTTCAAGCTCTTACGAGGGTTCAACGATGTCGATTTTAGAAGTATGTTTAGTTTAAATGATAACCCAACTCGCAACAATGGTTGGAAGTTGGATTTGAAACGGTTTAGGACTAGTGTGTGTGGGAATTACTTTACGTATAAGATATGTGACACATGGAACAGGTTACCTTCGGAAGTTGTGAACAGTTCCTCTGTGGATCAGTTCAAGAAAAGGTTAGACCAAATTTTGCACACTCTTTGAGTGTGTAGAAAATTTTCCGTGGCACCCGTTGCCATTGGTACCTCCTCGGTATGGGCCGCAAGGCCTTTTGAGGTACTTCTTTTCCTTGTAACTCCTTGTAACTCTTCCTTTTTATCAATCTCTCTCTCTTCCTTTTTATCAATCTCTCTCTCTTCCTTTTTATCAATCTCTCTCTCTTCCTTTTTATCAATCTCTCTCTCTCTCTTCCTTTTTATCAATCTCTCTCTCTTCTCCGCAGGGGGTATAAAGGTTATGCACATTTCTTCTGGATGTTGTAAACTTTATACTTGGGGTGTGACAGCCCTCCAGTCCCGAGTCATGGGATTCTAGAGAAATTGGGTGCCAGTTCCTTTAGGTTCTCTCTCTCTTTCGGGAGGGCGGGTGAAGTATGTTGTACAATCCTGTCCCGTGGGTTACTAGGACCCCATCCCATCCCTACTCTGTCCTTATAGCTTACGTTAAGAATGTTCTCCTCTGACTGAAAAAAAAAAAATTCTTTTAGTATTAAGTCTTTTTCTCTTCTTTTACTATTAGGACCCTACTGCTACCTCATGCGTGGGAAGAGAGGCTTTGGAACCTCTATAAATAACGCCATTTAACGCTCGTAGGTTGCGAGAGACTGGGATGGAGGGATCCCAGGCGTAGGGGCGCGATGAATGGTGTGGCTAGTGCCCCGTTAAGCCATTCCTAACGCGTAATGGCCTGACCAGCCCACTGCGACCGTTCTTTGGTGACCAATTGATGGTGCTTGGCTGTACTGCTCTGAGGTGAGAGAGCTTTACTGCCCAGCTGGCTGCCAGGCCAGCGTAAAGTCTCGGGCGTAGCCTCTGGGTCTGGTGGGATATCCCTTGAACACTGGATTCTAAGAGTCTGGCCGCTTGTGAGTGACTAGTAAGACTTAGTAAGGGGCTGCATCTCGCTGTCGCTCCTGGCGGGAAATCCGTGACGCCTGCGTCGCGAGTGTTTGTCAGTTGGTAGCTGCGACACGTTTCGGACTGTCGGCCCTGGGGAGACCTTTGGTCGGTGTGGCAGCAGCGAGAAGTGTAGTCTTCTGGAAGGGATG
Organism: Bathynomus jamesi; assembly: GCA_023014485.1. NCBI lineage: Eukaryota > Metazoa > Arthropoda > Malacostraca > Isopoda > Cirolanidae > Bathynomus > Bathynomus jamesi. The sequence goes on from JAJOZX010000306.1 coordinate 27,017, forward strand.
AACGTCACTTGCAAATAGGCGGATGCGTCTACGCGCGGGAAGAATTCACCCCCCCTCCTTTTTTTATATACTGGTCACAACGTTTTTGATAGTTTTCATTGCTAGAACGCTTTACCTTATTCAGAGTATTCAAGTTCGAAAAAAAATAAAAATAAGTTACAATGACTGGACCGCAGAAACTGAAGGCTGAATGTGCGAGGTGCGAAGTAAACCAGTGGGTGACGAACTTCAAAGAAGCCTGATCAACGACTCCAGCATGTGTCGCTTTTGCGAACTCATGCGGTTTTACGAGAAGCTAGAGGAGAGGGTCCGGCGGCTCGAGTCGTCCAGAACGGCTGTTGGAGGTGCGGCGGTCACTGATGGGCTGCCCCCCACCCCGGAGCTCATTGATAGGATAGCTGCCATGGAAAGGCGGTCCAGCGATGGACTGGACAAGGCTCGGGACCGCGGAGAAAGGGTAGAGGTGCAACCGGGGACTAGGATATAAAATCAGTGTGAAGAATCGCCAGCGATCCACGTGGAATGCACGGAACCGCGGCGCAAGGTGGAGGGCGTAAAGAAGGGGCTGATAGAGAAGGGTGGGAAGGGGTCGATAGAGAAGGGTGGGAAGGGGCGAAAAGAAAAAGGGTGGGAAGGGGCCTACTGATGGCCCAAAGAAACCGAAGGATGTAGCTTCCGGTCGGGGTGGGTCGGCTGGTGTAACTGCGTCTATGGGTGGCGACGGGTTTCGAAAGGTCTCGGGCAAGAAGGCTGCGAAGCCGAAGCCTGAGACCCCAGTTGCCCTATCAGGACCTCCAACCGCTTTAGTCTCCTGTGCTCGAAAGAGGAAGACACCGTTTTGATTGGGGAGTCGCAGATCAGGGCGCAGAAGTACTTTGCTTCTGCAAACCGGGATGGGAGGAAGGTAAGGTGCTTACCTGGGCGGGGAACGGCGCACTTACGGAAGGAGGTAGAGAAGGTGCGCGTGGCTAGTCGGAGGACTGCGATAGTTGTCCACGCTGGTGGCAACGACCTGTTCCTCAAAGGCGGTGGGGTAGGTCTTACAGAAGGGATCATCACCGAGATCATGTCTCTTGCGGATGATCTAAAACTGAAGACAGACAGGGGAATGTTAATGGGTATTTTACCGCGAATGAATGCCAGTGACCACGCGCTCAGTAAGGTCATTGGCATCAACTAGAGGGTGCAAGACTTGTGCGTCCCGCTGGGCGTCAGGTTTATTGACCCGTTCGACGCATTTTCGGGTAGGTGGGACCTTTACCAGAGGGATGGTGTCCACCTCAATGACAAGGGTAAAGGTGTGCTAGGCGCGCTGCTCGACCGGCACCTATACAGAATGGTGAGGTCGAGTCCGGGGAGAGATGATGGGCCCCCACCGGGGGCTCAGGCTCCTGCGGAAGTTGCCCCTTCGTTAGTGAGGGGCTCTTCAACTCCCGACAGCCCTGGCTGTTCGGGAAACGGTCGTGCTAGGGGGCGGTCAGAATAGGGAAGGCTCCCTCCGTACAATGCTTTTTAATGCTAGGTCGATTAGGAACAAGTTTTGCGAGCTACGGGCGCTCTTAGCATCAAATACCAGGATATCGTTGCTATCACCGAGTCCTGGATTCATACTGATCGTAGGGACTACGTTGGGAAGTTCGAAATTCCCGGGTATAGAATGTTTCGCAAAGACCGCACCCGTGGGGAGGGGGGTGGGGTACTAATATACGTCATATTACGTCAGGGACACGTTGAGTCCGGTTGACTGCCAGTTCCGATCGGAACGGGAGCTGCTTGGCGTCGATCTGAACGTGGGTGGGACGAACGATAGGTTAATCTTGGTGTACAGACCTCCGCATCTCCTCCTCGAGGAGATACAGCCCTGTACACCGAACTCAGTAGCCTGCTAGGGGATAGGGTGTGTGTAGTTTTAGGAGATTCAACTGTCGCGGCACAAAGTGGGAAGAGAGGACTGCTGATGCTGAAGGGAGGAGGCTAGTTGACTTTGCTGATGAGAACTTCCTCACTCAGTGGGTCAATGAGCCTACACGAGGCGAAAGCGTTCTAGACTTAGTATTCACGACCGAAGACAACCTCGTCACTGGCCTCACCATTGACGAATCGTTGGGCGGGAGTGATCACGGTCTGATTAGGTTCCGTGTGTGCGTCCCTCGGGTGAAGCGTAGTAACTCGAGAGGCAGTAAGCTCGATCTCGGCGGGCGGACTTTGTTGGCCTCCGGGATAGCTTAGGTGAGATGGGGTTAGAGGTGGGCGGCGATGTTGAGGGAATGTGGAGTGCATTCCGGGACGAGTTTATGGTGCTGCAGTCTGCTGCCATACCCTCAAAACCGGTCACCCCTGCTTCAACGCAGCCTAAGTGGTTCAATCGTGACATCGCTTCGGCTATCCGAAATAGGAAAGCTGCGTATAGGAGGGCGAAGGCCAATCGTTCCCATGAGAACACTGAAGCTTATGTCCGCCTGTGTAGGGAAGTGAAGGCGAAGGTTAGACTAGCGAAACGTAACGAAGAACTACGGGTGGCAAGCCTCTGCAAGGGGAACCCTAAGGAGTTCTTCAGTTATGTTAATAGTAGAAAGCCCATTAGAAGCATGATAGGTCCGTTAAAGGACCGAAGCGGCGTTCTGCGGACCTCCGACGCGGACATCGCCAATGTGCTTAATGAGTACTTTGCGGGTGTGTTCACCAGGAGGACACCCGCATTATCCCCGAGCCAGGCGTGAGGCACGAAGGTGCTGGCCTGGATCGTGTTCGATGTACCGCGACAGTCGTTGCCGATAGAATAGACAAACTGAGCGCGCTTAAGGCTCCTGCGCCAGACCAGTTTCTCCCCAGAGTGTTGCGGGAGGTGCGCGACCAGGTGGCTCCCCACCTGGCTACAGTCTTCAACAAATCGTTGGAGACGGGCCAGGTGCCTGGTGACTGGAGGGAAGCCAACGTGACCATTATCTTTAAGAAAGGGGATCACGAAAGTCCAGGGAACTATCGTCCCATTAGTCTCACTTCAGTTGTAGGTAAATTATTAGAGGGGATAATAGCGGATAGGATCGTTGACCTATTTGGATTCGTACAAGCTGCTTGGACTCCCAACATGGGTTTAGACGGCATAGGTCGTGTCTCACCAACTTGCTCGAGTTTTTCCACGCATGTTGAGTGAGTATGATAAGAGTAGGGCGATTGATATACTTTATCTCGACTTTCAGAAAAGCCTTTGATAAGGTACCTCACCGCCGGCTAATGGCGAAAGTGCGCGCGCTGGGTATCGGTGGGGAATAGGTAGGTGGATTGAAAACTGGCTGAAGAATAGGCGGCAGAGGGTTGTAATTAAAGGGGCTAGTTCGGGTTGGGCCTCGGTCACTAGTGGGGTTCCTCAGGGTTCGTTTTGGGGCCACTGTTGTTTATCATTTACATAAATGATATCGACGGTGCATCGTCAGTCGGATCGCCAAATTCGCTGATGACACCAAGCTTGGGGCCAATGTTGGGACGCCCGAAGCAATCGAGGAACTGCGTGCGGACCTAGGTAGGATAGGAGAGTGGTCCGAAAAATGGCAAATGCCGTTTAACTTGGTAAATGCAAAGTGATGCACATTGGCTACGCCAATCCCAAGTCGGACTACTCGATGTTGGGGATAATATCGAGGCGACTGATTTGGAAAAGGATTTGGGTGTGCTAATCAGCAGCGACCTTAAGTTTACCAAACAGTGCGTAGAGGTTGAAAAGAAAGCCCAGAAGCAGTTAGGTTATATCAGGAGGCAATTTCAGTTTCGGAACAAGGAGATTGTGCTCTCTCTGTACAATTCCCTGGTTCGGCCGCACCTGGAAAATGCTGTGCAGTTTTGGTCGCCCACCCTCAGGAAAGATATTGAGAGGCTGGAGCGAGTGCAGGCGAGGGCCACAAAGTTAATCCCTTCCGTTAGGCATATGGGCTACAATCGACGGTTGATTTTAGAAGCATGTTTAGTTTAAATGATAACCCAACTCGCAACAATGGTTGGAAGTTAGATTTGAAACGGTTTAGGACTAGTGTGTGTGGGAATTACTTTACGTATAAGATCTGTGACACGTGGAACAGTTTACCTTCAGAAGTTGTGAACAGTTCCTCTGTGGATCAGTTCAAGAAAAGGTCAGACCCAATCTTGCACAGTATTTGAGTGTGTAGAAAATTTTCCCTGGCACCCGTTGCCATTGGTACCTCCTCGGTATGGGCCGCAAAGCCTTTTGAGGTACTTCTTTTCCTTGTAACTCCTTGTAACTCACTCTCTCTTCCTTTTTATCAATCTCTCTTTCCCTTTTTATCAATCTCTATCTCTCTCTCTTCCTTTTTATCAATCTCTGCGTTCTGCGGACCTCCGACGCGGACATCGCCAATGTGCTTAATGAGTACTTTGCGGGAGTGTTCACCAGGGAGGACACCCGCATCATCCCCGAGCCAGGCGTCAGGCACGAAGGTGCTGGCCTGGATAGTGTTCGATGTACCTCGACAGTCGTTGCCGATAGAATAGATAAACTGAGCGCGCTTAAGGCTCCTGGGCCAGACCAGTTTCTCCCCAGTGTTGCGGGAGGTGCGCGACCAGGTGGCTCCCCACCTGGCTACAGTCTTCAACAAATCGTTGGAGACGGGCCAGGTGCCTGGAGGGAAGCCAACGTGACGCCTATCTTTAAGAAAGGGGATCACGAAAGTCCAGGGAACTATCGTCCCATTAGTCTCACTTCAGTTGTAGGTAAATTATTAGAGGGGATAATAGCCGATAGGATCGTTGACCATTTTGATTCCTACAAGCTGCTTGGGGACTCCCAACATGGGTTTAGACGGCATAGGTCGTGTCTCACCAACTTGCTCGAGTTTTTCCACGTCACGTTGAGTGAGTATGATAAGAGTAGGGCGATTGATATACTTTATCTCGACTTTCAGAAAGCCTTTGATAAGGTACCTCACCGCCGGCTAATGGCGAAAGTGCGCGCGCTGGGTATCGGTGGGGAAGTAGGTAGGTGGATTGAAAATTGGCTGAAGAATAGGCGGCAGAGGGTTGTAATTAAATGGGCTAGTTCGGGTTGTGCCTCGGTCACTAGTGGGGTTCCTCAGGGTTCCGTTTTGGGGCGCTGTTGTTTATCATTTACATAAATGAAATAGACGGTATCGTCAGTCGGATCGCCAAATTCGCTGATGACACCAAGCTTGGGGCCAATGTTGGGACGCCCGAGGTGATCGAGCAACTGCGTGCGGACCTAGGTAGGATAGGAGTGTGGTCCGAAAAATGGCAAATGCCGTTTAACTTGGGTAAATGCAAAGTGATGCACATTGGCTACGCCAATCCAAAGTCGGACTACTCGATGTTGGGGAGAATGGGGAGTAATATCGAGGTGACTGATTTGGAAAAGGATTTGGGTGTGCTAATTAGCAGCGACCTCAAGTTTACCAAACAGTGCGTAGAGGTGGAAAAGAAAGCCCAGAAGCTGTTGGGTTATATCAGGAGGCAATTTCAGTTTCGGAACAAGGAGATTGTGTTCTCTCTGTACAATTCCCTGGTTCGGCCGCACCTGGAGTATGCTGTGCAGTTCTGGTCGCCCACCCTCAGGAAAGATAGAGAGGCTGGAGCGAGTGCAGGCGAGGGCCACAAAGTTAATCCCTTCCGTTAGGCATATGGGCTACAATCGACGGTTACGCGCCCTGAACTTGTTTTCGCTGGAAACTCGGAGGCTGCGCGGTCAACTGATCGAGGTTTTCAAGCTTTTACGCGGGTTCAACGATGTCGATTTTAGAAGCATGTTTAGTTTAAATGATAACCCAACTCGCAACAATGGTTGGAAGTTGGATTTGAGACGGTTTAGGACTAGTGTGTGTGGGAATTACTTTACGTATAAGATCTGTGACACGTGGAACAGTTTACCTTCAGAAGTTTGAACAGTTCCTCTGTGGATCATTTTAAGAAAAGTTTAGACCAAATCTTGCACACTATTTGAGGGTGTAAAAAATTTTCCCTGGCACCCGTTGCCATTGGTACCTCCTCGGTATGGGCCGCAAGGCCTTTTGAGGTACTTCTTTTCCTTGTAACTCCTTGTAACTCTTCCTTTCTATCAATCTTTATCTCTTCAACATCTGTCAATCTTTATCTCTTCAACATCTGTCAATCTTTATCTCTTCAACATCTATCAATCTTTATCTCTTCAACATCTATCAATCTTTATCTCTTCAACATCTATCAATCTTTATCTCTTCAACATCTATCAATCTTTATCTCTTCAACATCTATCAATCTTTATCTCTTCAACATCTATCAATCTTTATCTCTTCAACATCTATCAATCTTTATCTCTTCAACATCTATCAATCTTTATCTCTTCAACATCTATCAATCTTTATCTCTTCAACATCTATCATCTTTATCTCTTCAACATCTATCAATCTTTATCTCTTCAACATCTATCAATCTTTATCTCTTCAACATCTATCAATCTTTATCTCTTCAACATCTATCAATCTTTATCTCTTCAACATCTATCAATCTTTATCTCTTCAACATCTATCAATCTTTATCTCTTCAACATCTATCAATCTTTATCGCTCTCAACATCTATCAATCTTTATCTTTCAACATCTATCAATCTTTATCTCTTCAACATCTATCAATCTTTATCTCTTCAACATCTATCAATCTTTATCTCTTCAACATCTATCAATCTTTATCTCTTCAACATCTATCAATCTTTATCTCTTCAACATCTATCAATCTTTATCTCTTCAACATCTATCAATCTTTATCTCTTCAACATCTATCAATCTTTATCTCTTCAACATCTATCAATCTTTATCTCTTCAACATCTATCAATCTTTATCTCTTCAACATCTATCAATCTTTATCTCTTCAACATCTATCAATCTTTATCTCTTCAACATCTATCAATCTTTATCTCTTCAACATCTATCAATCTTTATCTCTTCAACATCTATCAATCTTTATCTCTTCAACATCTATCATCTTTATCTCTTCAACATCTATCATCTTTATCTCTTCAACATCTATCATCTTTATCTCTTCAACATCTATCATCTTTATCTCTTCAACATCTATCATCTTTATCTCTTCAACATCTATCATCTTTATCTCTTCAACATCTATCAATCTTTACTTCTCTTCTCTTCAACATCTATCTATCTTTATCTCTTCAACATCTATCATCTTTATCTCTTCAACATCTATCTATCTTTATCCTTCAACATCTCTAATCTTTATATCTCTTCAACATCTACTATCATCTTTATCTCTTCAACATCTATCAATCTTTATCTCTTCAACATCTATCAATCTTTATCTCTTCAACATCTATCAATCTTTATCTCTTCAACATCTATCAATCTTTATCTCTTCAACATCTATCAATCTTTATCTCTTCAACATCTATCAATCTTTATCTCTTCAACATCTATCAATCTTTATCTCTTCAACATCTATCAATCTTTATCTCTTCAACATCTATCAATCTTATCTCTTCAACATCTATCATCTTTATCTCTTCAACATCTATCAATCTTTATCTCTTCAACATCTATCAATCTTTATCTCTTCAACATCTATCAATCTTTATCTCTTCAACATCTATCAATCTTTATCTCTTCAACATCTATCAATCTTTATCTCTTCAACATCTATCAATCTTTATCTCTTCAACATCTATCAATCTTATCTCTTCAACATCTATCAATCTTTATCTCTTCAACATCTATCAATCTTTATCTCTTCAACATCTATCAATCTTTATCTCTTCAACATCTATCAATCTTTATCTCTTCAACATCTATCAATCTTTATCTCTTCAACATCTATCAATCTTTATCTCTTCAACATCTACAATCTTTATCTCTTCAACATCTATCAATCTTTATCTCTTCAACATCTATCAATCTTTATCTCTTCAACATCTATCAATCTTTATCTCTTCAACATCTATCAATCTTTATCTCTTCAACATCTATCAATCTTTATCTCTTCAACATCTATCAATCTTTATCTCTTCAACATCTATCAATCTTTATCTCTTCAACATCTATCAATCTTTATCTCTTCAACATCTATCAATCTTTATCTCTTCAACATCTATCAATCTTTATCTCTTCAACATCTATCAATCTTTATCTCTTCAACATCTATCAATCTTTATCTCTTCAACATCTATCAATCTTTATCTCTTCAACATCTATCAATCTTTATCTCTTCAACATCTATCTATCTTTATCTCTTCATTTCTATCTATCTTTATCTCTTCATTTCTATCTATCTTTATCTCTTCATTTCTATCTATCTCTCTCTTCATTTCTCGCAGGGGGTATAAAGGTTATGCACATTTCTTCTGGATGTAGTAAACTTTATACTTAGGGTGTGACAGCCCTCCGGTCCCGAGTTGTTGTGGGATTCTAGAGGAACTGGCTGCCAGCTCCTTTAGGTTCTCTCTCTCTTTCGGGAGGGCGGGTAAAGTATTTTGCACAATCCCGTCCCGTGGGTTAGTAGTACCCCATCCCATCCCTACTCTGTCCTTTTAGATTAAGTTAAGGTTGTTCTCCTCTCACTGAAAAAAAAAAAAAAAAAAAAACCTTTTCTTTTCGTATTAAGTCTTTTTCTCTTCTTTTACTATTAGGACCCTACTGCTACCTCATGCGTGGGAAGAGAGGCTTTGGAACCTCTATAAATAACACCATTTAACGCTCGTAGGTTGAGAGAGACTGGGATGGAGGGGTCCCAGGCGTAGGGGCGCGATGAACGGTGTGTGGCTAGTGCCCCGTTAAGCCCATTCCTAACGCGTAATGGCCTGACCAGCCCCCTGCGACCGTTCTTTGGTGACCAATTGATGGTGCTTGGCTGTACTGCTCTGATGTGAGAGAGCTTTACTGCCCAGCTGGCTGCCAGGCCAGCGTAAAGTCCCGGGCGTAGCCTCTGGGTCTGGTGGGATATCCCTTGAACACTGGATTCTAAGAGTCTGGCCGCTTGTGAGTGACTAGTAAGACTTAGTAAGGGGCTGCATCTCGCTGTCGCTCCTGGCGGAAAATCCGTGACGCTTGCGTCGCGTGTGTTTGTCAGTTGGTAGCTGCGACACGTTTGGGACGGTCCGGCCCTGGGGAGACCTTTGGTCGGTGCGGCAGCAGGAGAGGTGTAGTCTTCTGGAAGGAATGAACGTCACTTGCAAAAAGGCGGTGCGTCTACGCGCGGGATAATTCACCCCCCCCCCTTTTTATATACTGGTCATAACGTTTTTGGATAGTTTTCATTGCTAGAACGCTTTATCTTATTCAGAGTATTCAGAAAAAACAAAAAAAGAGAAAATATGGCAGGGCCAGCTAAATTGAAAGCAGAATGCTTTAAATGTAAAGTTAATCATTGGTGCGTAGACTTCCCAGAGGGTAGTATCAGCGATATCACATCCCTTAGTGTATGTTTGTTTTGTAAACTTAGAGACAACCACGAAAAGGAAGTTAAAGAGCTAAAGGAATTAAAAAAGCTTGAAGCTAGGGTCGTAGCACTGGAAATCCAACCCAGTGGACAAGATCAAATTAAAAACACACCAGCAGATTCAAACTGTAAGATTAAGTATCAGAACAAAGGGAGGGCTCAAAGAAGGGGCTGATAGAGAAGGGTGGGAAGGGATCGATAGAGAAGGGTGGGAAGGGGCCTGCTGATGGCCCAAAGAAACCGAAGGATGTAGCTACCTGTCGGGGTGGGTCGGGTGGTGTAACTGCGTGTATGGGTGGCGACGGGTTTCGAAAGGTCTCGGGCAAGAAGGCTGCGAAGCCGAAGCCTGAGACCCCAGTTGCCCCTGTCAAGACCTCTAACCGCTTTAGTCTCCTGTGCTCGAAGGAGGAAGACACCGTTTTGATTGGGGACTCGCAGATCAGGGGCCAGGAGAAGTACTTTGCTTCTGCAAACCGGGATGGGAGGAAGGTAAGGTGCTTACCTGGGCGGGGAACGGCGCACTTAAGGAAGGAGGTAGAGAAGGTGCGCGTGGCTAGTCGGAGGACTGCGATCGTTGTCCACGCTGGTGGCAATGACCTGTTCCTCAAAGGCGGTGGGGTAGGTCTTACAGAAGGGATCACCACCGAGATCATGTCTCTTGCGGATGATCTAAAACTGAAGACAGACAGGGGAATGTTAATGGGTATTTTACCGCGAATGAATGTCAGTGACCACGCGCTCAGTAAGGTCATTGGCATCAACGAGAGGGTACAAGACTTGTGCGTTCCGCTGGGCGTGAAGTTTATTGACCCCTTCGATGCATTTTCGGGTAGGTGGGACCTTTACCAGAGGGATGGTGTCCACCTCAACAATAAGGGTAAGGTGTGCTAGGCGCGCTGCTCGACCGGCACCTATACAGAATGGTGAGGTCGAGTCCGGGAGAGATGATGGGCCCCCACCGGGGAGAGATGAGGATGAGCCGGTGGCGGACGTACCTTCAACTGAAGGGTGCGTCGAAGTACAGGTGGGTGACCCTCCTCCTACGTTGGAGGGGGCTCAGTCTCCTGGGAAGTTGCCCCCTCGTTAGTGAGGGGCTCTTCAACTCCCGACAGCCCTGGCTGTTCGGGAAACGGGTCGTGCTAGGGGGCGGTCAGAATAGGGAAGGCTCCCTCCGTGCAATGCTTTTTAATGCTAGGTCAATTAGGAACAAGTTTTGCGAGCTACGGCGCTCTTAGCATCAGAATACCAGGATATCGTTGCTATCACCGAGTCCTGGATTCATACTGATCGTAGGGACTACGTTGGGGAGTTCGAAATTCCCGGGTATAGAATGTTTCGCAAAGACCGCACCCGTGGGGGGGGTGGGGTACTAATATACGTCAGAGACACGTTGAGTCCGGTTGACTGCCAGTTCCGGTCGGAACGGGAGCTGCTTGGCGTCGATCTGAACGGGAGGGACGAACTATAGGTTAATCTTGGTGTACAGACCTCCGCATCTCCTCCTCGAGGAGGATACAGCCCTGTACACCGAACTCAGTAGCCTGCTAGGGGATAGGGTGTGTGTAGTTTTAGGAGACTTCAACTGTCGCGGCATAAAGTGGGAAAACAGGACTGCCGATGCTGAAGGGAGGAGGCTAGTTGACTTTGCTGATGAGAACTTCCTCACTCAGTGGGTCAACGAGCCTACACGAGGCGAAAGCGTTCTAGACTTAGTGTTCACGACCGAAGACAACCTCGTCACTGGCCTCACCGTTGGGCGGGAGTGATCACAGTCTTATTAGGTTCCGTGTGCGCGTCCCTCGGGTGAAGCGTAGTAACTCGAGAGGCAGTAAGCTCGATCTCCGGCGGGCGAACTTTGTTAGCCTCAGGGATAGCGTAGGAGATATGGGGTTAGAGGTTGGCGGCGATGTTGAGGGAGTGTGGAGTGCATTCCGGGATGAGTTTATGGTGCTGCAGTCTGCTGCCATACCCTCAAAACGGTCACCCCTGCTTCAACGCAGCCTAAGTGGTTCAATCGTGCATCGCTTCGGCTATCCGAATAGGAAAGTAGCGTATAGGAGGGCGAAGGCCAATCGTTCCCACGAGAACACTGAAGCGTATGTCCGCCTGTGTAGGGAAGTGAAGGCGAAGGTTAGGCTAGCGAAACGTAACGAAGAACTACGGGTGGCAAGCCTCTGCAAGGGAACCCTAAGGAGTTCTTCAGTTATGTTAATAGTAGAAAGCCATTAGAAGCATGATAGGTCCTTTAAAGGACGGAAGCGGCGTTCTGCGGACCTCCGACGCGGACATCGCTAATGTGCTTAATGAGTACTTTGCGGGAGTGTTCACCAGGGAGGACCCCGTCATCCCCGAGCCAGCTGTGAGGCACGAAGGTGCTGCCTGGATAGTGTTAGATGTACCGCGACAGTCGTTGCTCATAGAATAGACAAACTGAGCGCGTTTAAGGCTCCTGGGCCAGACCAGTTTCTCCCCAGTGTTTTGCGAGGTGCGCGACCAGGTGGCTCCCCACCTGGCTACAGTCTTCAACAAATCGTTGGAGATGGGCCAGGTGCCTGGTGACTGGAGGGAAGCCAACGTGACCCCTATCTTTAAGAAAGGGGATCACGAAAGTCCAGGGAACTATCGTCCTATTAGTCTCACTTCAGTTGTAGGTAAATTATTAGAAAGGATAATAGCTGATAGAATCGTTGACCATTTGGATTCCACAAGCTGCTTGGGGACTCCAACATGGGTTTAGACGGCATAGGTCGTGTCTCACCAACTTGCTCGAGTTTTTCCACGTCATGTGAGTGAGTACGATAAGAGTAGGGCGATTGATATACTTTATCTCGACTTTCAGAAAGCCTTTGATAAGGTACCTCACCGCCGGCTAATGGCGAAAGTGCGCGCGCTGGGTATCGGTGGGGAAATAGGTAGGTGGATTGAAAACTGGCTAAGGAATAGGCGGCAGAGGGTGGTAATTAAAGGGGCTAGTTCGGGTTGGGCCTCGGTCACTAGTGGGGTTCCTCAGGGTTCCGTTTTGGGGCCACTGTTGTTTCATTTACATAAATGATATCGACGGTGGCATCGTCAGTCGGATCGCCAAATTCGCTGATGACACCAAGCTTGGGCCAATGTTGGGACGCCCGAAGCGATCGAGGAACTGCGTGCGGACCTAGGTAGGATAGGAGAGTGGTCCGAAAAATGGCAAATGCCGTTTAACTTGGGTAAATGCAAAGTGATGCACATTGGCTACGCCAATCCCAAGTCGGACTACTCGATGTTGGGCAGTAATATCGAGGTGACTGATTTAGAAAAGGACTTGGGTGTGCTAATTAGCAGCGACCTTAAGTTTACGAAACAGTGTGTAGAGGTGGAAAAGAAAGCCCAGAAACTATTGGGTTATATCAGGAGGCAATTTCAGTTTCGGAACAAGGAGATTGTGCTCTCACTGTACAATTCCCTTGTTCGGCCGTACCTGGAGTATGCTGTGCAGTTCTGGTCGCCCACCCTCAGGAAAGATATTGAGAGGCTGGAGCGAGTGCAGGCGAGGGCCACAAAGTTAATCCCTTCCGTTAGGCATATGGGCTACAATCGACGGTTACGCGCCCTGAACTTGTTTTCGCTTGAAACTCGAGGCTGCGCGGTCAACTGATCGAGTTTTCAAGCTCTTACGCGGGTTCAACGATGTCGATTTTAGAAGTATGTTTAGTTTAAATGATAACCCAACTCGCAACAATGGTTGGAAGTTGGATTTGAAACGGTTTAGGACTAGTGTGTGTGGGAATTACTTTACGTATAAGATCTGTGACACATGGAACAGGTTACCTTCGGAAGTTGTGAACAGTTCCTCTGTGGATCAGTTCAAGAAAAGGGTAGACCAAATCTTGCACACTATTTGAGTGTGTAAAGACATTTAGGACCTCAGTCTGCGGAAATTTCTTTTCCTATAAAATAGTTAATATCTGGAACCAACTTCCCTCAGAGGTTGTTTCCAGTCAAAGTGTAAATCTGTTTAAAAATAGGCTAGACAAAGTACTGAACACACTCATAGTTTAAGATTAAAACCTCAGAAAACTCTGCAGGAGTTCGCTTGCTCGGTGTCTCTGTGAGCAAGCTAAATATAGAGCTATTTATATATTCTCCACTTTCCTGTAAAATTTCCTTGGCTACTTTCCAGGGTCAAGGTATTTTCTTCAACCTTTTTCCGTACCTGCCTCTGGCAGGGAGGGAGCGGAGGGTGGGGAGAGAGCCTTCTACTTTTCTATCCAGTTTTCTACTACTGCTAGGATAGTTGAAAGAAAAATAAACTTTTAATAACAGGAACAGTTCCTCTGTAGATCAGTTCAAGAAAAGGTTAGACCAAATCTTGCACACTATTTGTGTGTGTAGAAAATTTTCCCTGGCACCCGTTGCCATTGGTACCTCCTCGGTATGGGCCGCAAGGCCTTTTGAGGTACTTCTTTTCCTTGTAACTCCTTGTAACTCTTCATTTCTATCTATATATTATATAACCTACTCCTCTTCTTTATTATAAGTATTTCATTTAAATTCTGAAATTGTACTTTGTCGAAATCATAAATAAATACTAATTGCCTTTCATATTACATCAAACGGTATCGTAGTTTTTGCGTAAAAGCTTTTCGAATAGTTTTGATTGATTAGAATTTTATTTTAAGTTGTCGTTACAATTTTTTTTTTTTTAATATTTTTTTTTAATATTTTAATTTATTTTCTAAACGATATTTTTTAAAACGCTCAGAGTATTCCAAATGTTATTTAAATTCAATACAAGTTTTCTGCGTGTGCAATGTCTCGTGTTATTTTGTATTGCGCATGCGCCTTCTAGTTTATTGGGAATAATTGTGTTTTTGGTTGTTTAACATCCTTCATAACGGCAAAGGTTACGTAACGGAGGGGACCTACAACTTTAAGCGGAGTCTGAACCATCTCAGGGTCGCCATATCATTCGAACGCGAAGGAAGATGGTCACCCATCCAATTACGGATCAGACCCAACGTCATTTATAACCTCGCTGATCGAACGGGTAATGGTGTTGCGATGTAGCCACGAAGTATCCAAGATTTATAGGGAATAAAAACTATACATAATCTCGTTCGCTCTCCTTCTTATTATTACTGTACGAGTATTTGTAATTTAGCCGGTAGGTTCAAATGTGACCTGAACCCGTTACCGATCCTGTATGTTTTTAATCTATTTTAATCGAACTTAATCTAATCTAGCGTAACCAACTTAACTTAGCCGAGGCTATATAATCTAAAACCTGTATCTAAATCTGTTCTCTATATAGACAGAGCGCTGAGACAGAACATTCATTAAATTCAATATTCTTACAGATTTTTCCGAACACTCAATATTCAGAAACTTCACAAATGTTGAGATCCTCATAAATGGTCCATTTCACTTGGTTCCAACTTGTAATCACGGATGAACATTAATTAAAAAATATACGAGACTATTAAAAAATAAATATCGTATAAAATAGTCTTTATTATACTTAAATTTGAATGTTGACAATTTTCAACATATTTTTCCTATGTTAGATTAAAAAATAATAAGAAAAAATTATTACTTTTGTGAAACATTAATTTTATTCTGTATATTCCATACAATTATTATTACGAGGGTTTCGGTACGAAAGTAATGCCTCTTATTGTTCAGTTTATATTTACTTTATTTATATATATACACAGCAATCCTTCACTTAGCACTCTTAATTGGTTCCACGAAAATAAAGCACTAAGTGAATAACGCTAAGCGAGTCGAATTTCTCCATAGGAATCAATATAAATACCTTTAATTCGTGCCAGTAAATTTTATTTCCAAGGCAAAGAAGCCCATATTTGTAGCCCTATTTAACATAAATAATAAATGGTACACAGAAACAAGCAAATTCAGACAAATTTATTATTCAAACAAAAGGAAATTGCTCAAAAGGAAGGTGTAGCTTGTCTTAGAACTAAAGAAAGAATCTAGAGTGAGTTGCACTTTAGCCTCCTCCTTCTCGTTGTACAAAACCTTATAACAGTTGCATGCTTTTTCCATAGCCCTAATCACACACAAGCTTCTCTCCATATAGGGTCGTTTTCTCTGAAGTATAAAAATGTTTCTTCAAGATACTTAAAGGCTTCAGCCATACCTTTTGTTGTAGCGTCTTTACAGGCCCACTTTCTTCCTAATCCTCCTCCTTCATACGCGGCCAGACGTACGAGCGCCAGCAGCGCTATATCGGGGGAGTTCGTTATAACGAATCTGGGGATATAATGTATTAACAGCGCTATAGCGAAATCGTGCATAGTGGACCGCGCTATAACGAAGGATTGCTGTATATTTATATATGTATATTTATATATATATATTTATTTACTATATTTACTTTATATATGCCACGTACGTATGCATATTCCCTGTAATTTTCATTGTAACTGGAATTATGTTTAGTAAGAAATAAAATTAGAGGCATTACTTTCGTACCATTCCTTGTATTATTATTACTAGTATTATTATTCATATTTTTCCAGGCATACTCATTCACCATATTTTTAACTTTTCAACTCATTCATCGTTATTCATTCATTCAATGTCTTTCCTTTTTTATATAAGAAACCAACTATCTCCAATCGACACATTTGCTACACAGTAAGAAATTTCTAAAGCAGCGGTTCTTAACCTTTTTCGTGTCATTTCCCCTTTCGACCAGTTCGCCCTACCCATTTCCCCCTTTAGGATACGGAAAGAAGTAGCCTCGAAGACAAAATTTAATAACATTAGCAGACTTACAATGCACACTAATTATATGATCACCAAACAAAATTCTGCAGTAAATCCCCCCTGGATTCCTGAAATTTTCCCCCTGGGGAAAATTTCTCCAGGTTAAGAAATGCTGCTCTAAAGCGTCAGAAAATTTAAAGACGTATCACATACAGAGAAAAAATATTAAGCTAAAAAGCGTCAGAAAAGTGTCAATCTCCTGTCTTTTAAAATATTTTTCGAGTCTTTTTTTCTAAATATCAATTTAAGTCTAAAAAGCATCACTTTCAAAAAGTTAAATTCGATCTGTGACTAATAGTAAAATTTTAAGCTTAAAACTTTAGTGAATTTGGCAGATGATGGGAGAGAGAGAGAGAGAGAGAGAGGAGAGAGAGAGAGAGAGAGAGAGAGAGAGAGAGAGAGAGCATGTTTAGTTCAAATGATAACCCAACTCGCAACAATGGTTAGAAGTTGGATTTGAAACGATTTAGGACTAGTATATGTGGGAATTACTTTAACACGTTGATAGTTTAAGATTAAAACATAAGTAAACTCTGCAGGAGTTCGCTTGCACAGTGTCTCTGTGAGCAAGGTAAATATAGAGCTATTTATATATTCTCCACTTTCCTGTAAAATTTCCTTGGCTACTTTTCCAGGGTCAAGGTATTTTCTTCAACCTTTTTCCGTACCTGCCTCTGGCAGGGAGGGAGCGGAGGGTGGGGAGAGAGCCTTCTACTTTTCTATCCAGTTTTCTACTACTGCTAGCATAGTTTGAAAGACAAAATTTTCCCTGGCACCCGTTGCCATTGGTACCTCCTCGGTATGGGCCGCAAGGCCTTTTGAGGTACTTCTTTTCCTTGTAACTCCTTGTAACTCCTTGTAACTCTCTCTCTCTCTCTCTCTCTCTCAGAAAATAGTGGTGAATGAAGAAATAAAGGAAAGTAACGAGCAAGTGTAGTTTACGTCCCCCTGTGGTGACTAGTGTAGTTTACGTTCCCCTACATTATCCTAGTGTAGTTTACGTTCCCCAACTTTGTCCGCGTATGCCTAATCAAATAAACGTTAAAACTAACGAAAATATTACCACCTAACCTAACCCTAACCAATCGTCAATTTATATTTTATATATATATTATATATATATATATATATATATATATATATATATATATATATATATATTTTTTTTTTGTATTGGGGCGTTTACCGCCACTTCCCGCTATATGGTAGCGGATATCATGGCGAGGCGGAATACGAGAAAGAGAAACGGAGACGGAGAAAAGGCACTAGAAAAGGGAGAACAGCGGACTACAGGTGAGAAGTCACCTAAAGCTCAGATAGGATGCGAGATTGGGAGAGGAAGAGGAAAAGACGGTCAAGAGAGAAGAGAGGGCTCTCAGCGAGCATAAGGCGTAAACGTTCGGGGAGGAAATCAGAAAGGAACGGGAAGGCGCGACGACGTACTGACGACAGGGTGGGGCATCCACAAGGATGTGAGAGACGGTGAGGGGCGACTGGCAGGAGGCGCAACGAGGAGCCTCCTGCCGGAACATAAGATAGCCGTGCGTGAGGCGCGTATGGCCGATGCGAAGCCGCGCAAGGACGACCTCTTTGTGTCTGGAGCGGTGGAAAGAGGACACCCAATATGACAGACGGGGCGGATGGACCATAGTTTATTTCCGGTGGCATCGTCCAGGACTGTTGCCACATGCGGTCGTAAAAGGACCGAAAGACCTGCACATAGTCTGAGAAGGGGAGCGGGCGGGGGAGGGGAGGCAGCGAGGCGGCGGACCGGGCTATGCGGTCCGCCGCCTCATTACCGGAAACACCAACATGGGCGGGAACCCAGCAGAAGGTGACCCGGATCCGGTGAACGGTGTGCAGGACATGGTACTCCTGTTGAATAAGGCGTACGAGGGGGTCCGGGGAATCATAGCGCTCGAGCGCCTGAAGGGCGCTCAGCGAGTCCGAAAAAATGGTACAGGAGGACCGCGAACAACCCGATACCAGACGGAGGGCTTCCAGAAGGGCAAAGAGCTCCGCGGAAAAGATGGAGGCCTGAACCGGCAGGGGGATACCCCGGGAGGTAGGTGACAATGACGGAGAGAAGACGGCGGCCGCGACACCTGCAGGGGAGCGCGAGCCGTCGGTGTAGACGGGAACGTCGTCCGAATGGACGGGAAGATGGGCCAGAAAAGAAGACCGGAGGACGGCAGGAAGAGACTCCTTACGCAGCCACGGAGCGCCTGGCAACGGCAGATAGGGGTGGTCCGCCAGGGGGGCGACAGATCGAAGGAGAACGGCAGAATAGAGGGTGGGGGGATCCCCAGGGACGAGAAAATCTCGGCCAGAGAGGCAGCGAAATGCCACGTGTCAGGCCGGGGTAGCGCCTGGGAGATCGCGGAGAGAGAGTAGGACATCGGAAGGCGGCAGATGCGAAGGTAACACTTCGCCATGAGAAGGCCCCGGCGAAGGGGCAGGGGGGGGTGTCCACAGTCCACCTGAAGACTAGCGACAGGGGACGAGCGAAGGCACCCGACGCCAGGCGAAGGCCACGGTGGAGAAGAGGATCCAGCATACGGAGTGCCGGAGAGGAGGCGGAGCTGTAGACCACACAGCCGTAGTCGACACGGGATTGCACCAGGGAGGTGTACAGGCGCAGAAGAGTACGCCTGTCCGCCCCCCAGGTCGTGTGGGACAGATGACCCAAAAGGGAGAGGGTGCGGCGAGATGTTTGCCGCAACCGCCTAAGGTGTGGAACCCAACCGAAAAATCCGTCGAGGGTCATACCCAGGATATATATATATATATATATATATATATATATATATATATATATATATATATGAAATTATTTCACGAAAGTAGCACATGAAAAATATTTATGATGAAAAAAACCACGAAAGAAAGGAAACAGAATGGTACTCGAGCGCTTTCGTCGAATGTGAGGATGTCATTAAACGAAAGCGCTTGAGCACCATTCTTTCCTTTCCTTCGTGTTTTTTTTCATCATATATATATATATATATATATATATATATATATATATATATATAATATATATACAATATATAAATTGACGATTGGTTAGGTTAAGTCGTAATATTTTCGTTAGTTTTAACGTTTTATTTGATGGATTCATTTAAAAATGTCTTCTAAAGATCCTAGTGTAGTTTACGTTCCCCATATTTGACCTAGTGTAGTTTGTCCCCACTTTTGCGTCTGGGGGGACGTAAACTACACTTGCTCCGAAATGGGGAAAAAGAATAATGAAGAGAATAGCTTCAAAGTTCATTCACACCATGCACACACTTATCTCGTGTGCTTAGTTACGCATTAGAAGACAGCGGAAAATAAACGATATCATGAATACTAAATTACTTAATGTAATCTACACCATGCATTTTTGAGAGAGAGAGAGAGAGAGAGAGAGAGAGAGAGAGAGAGAGAGAGAGAGAGAGAGAGAGTTACAAGGAAAAGAAGTACCTCAAAAGGCCTTGCGGCCCATACCGAGGAGGTACCAATGGCAACGGGTGCCAGGGAAAATTTTGTCTTTCAACTATGCTAGCAGTAGTAGAAAACTGGATAGAAAAGTAGAAGGCTCTCTCCCCACCCTCCGCTCCCTCCCTGCCAGAGGCAGGTACGGAAAAAGGTTGAAGAAAATACCTTGACCCTGGAAAAGTAGCCAAGGAAATTTTACAGGAAAGTGGAGAATATATAAATAGCTCTATATTTAGCTTGCTCACAGAGACCGAGCAAGCGAACTCCTGCAGAGTTTTCTGAGGTTTTAATCTTAAACTATGAGTGTGTTCAGTACTTTGTCTAGCCTATTTTTAAACAGATTTACACTTTGACTGGAAACAACCTCTGAGGGAAGTTGGTTCCAGATATTAACTATTTTATAGGAAAAGAAATTTCCGCAGACTGAGGTCCTAAATGTCTTTACACACTCAAATAGTGTGCAAGATTTGGTCTACCCTTTTCTTGAACTGATCCACAGAGGAACTGTTCACAACTTCCGAAGGTAACCTGTTCCATGTGTCACAGATCTTATACGTAAAGTAATTCCCACACACACTAGTCCTAAACCGTTTCAAATCCAACTTCCAACCATTGTTGCGAGTTGGGTTATCATTTAAACTAAACATACTTCTAAAATCGACATCGTTGAACCCTCGTAAGAGCTTGAAAACCTCGATCAGTTGACCGCGCAGCCTCCGAGTTTCAATCGAAAACAAGTTCAGGGCGCGTAACCGTCGATTGTAGCCCATATGCCTAACGGAAGGGATTAACTTTGTGGCCCTCGCCTGCACTCGCTCCAGCCTCTCAATACCTTTCCTGAGGGTGGGCGACCAGAACTGCACAGCATACTCCAGGTACGGCCGAACAGGGGAATTGTACAGTGAGAGCACAATCTCCTTGTTCCGAAACTGAAATTGCCTCCTGATATAACCCAATAGTTTCTGGGCTTTCTTTTCCACCTCTACACACTGTTTCGTAAACTTAAGGTCGCTGCTAATTAGCACACCCAAGTCCTTTTCTAAATCAGTCACCTCGATATTACTGCCCAACATAGAGAGAGAGAGAGAGAGAGAGAGAGAGAGGAGAGAGAGAGAGAGAGTGTGTGTGTGTGTGTGTGTGTGTGTGCTACATAGTCTAGAAGAGTGTCCCCAACTTCTTTCTTCCAAGAACTCCTTTGGCATGAGAATAAATTTTATTATGGACCCTCTTTAATTTTCATTACTTAAATTTCAAGTATTAATATTAACAGTTTACGATTTCACAGTAATAAAATATGTTTCAACTTCATTCATTGTATAACAAATGATAAATGGGCAATCAATTTATTATTTTTTTATTAATATTATTATTCTATTAGTTTACTATTTATAAATATACTTTTATAATTAAAATAAGCGAGTAGCTCACATCCCACCACCTATTTTCTTGGCGCCCCCACGCCTAACCCATGGGAACCCCAATTTGGGAAACACTGGTCTAGAATACAAAAAAATATTTTGCTCATCTGATACGAAGTGAGAGACTACCACCTTTTTTTATGCAGGAAGGAGGGGCTAAGGGCGAATGCCCGCAAAAGAGCACCCCCCCCCCTCCCATAGACGAAGAACAGAACCAAAGTAAGGTTCAGGGTTTTCGAGATGCCTAGACACTGCGGTTGAGAGAGTGGAGGTCATAGGAGGAGAGATGGACTGAGGAAGATTGTTCCAGAGTTCACCGGTTGAGTAGATGAAAGACTGAAAATACCGATTAACCCTTGCGTTTGAGAGTTGGACAGAAAAGGAGCGAGAAAGTGTCGAAAGTCTGGTGCTGCGGCGTGCTCTCCTTAAAGGAAGAGGCATGCAGTTAGAGTTCAGAAGAGAGTGCCCGTTATAATAGAGATAATAAAGAGAGAGTGAGGCAACATTGCGGCGAAGAGAGAGGGGCTGAAGACAGTAAGAGGAGGGGAATTGATGAGACGAAAAGCCTTTGATTCCACCCGGTCAAGTACGGCTGTGTGGGTTGAGCCACTCCATACACGAGAATCACACTCCTTACAGGGGCGGACAAGACCCCTGCACAGAGACAGCAACTGAGTGGGAGTGAAGAAATTGCGGAGGCTGTACAGCACACCTAACCTCTTAGAAACTGTTTTGGAGAGAGAGTATACAGTATGTGATCTTTCCAGGAAAGATCACGAGAAAAGGAAACGCCAAGAATGTTAAGAGAAAAGGAAGGAGTGAGTTGTGTGTTGTTAAAGGTAAGGGGATAGTCGTGTGGAAGATTGTGACGAGTAGACAGATGGAGGAACTGAGTTTTTGAGGCATTGAAAGCCACAAGGTTTTCTCTGCCCCAGTCAGAGATGGCAGAAAGATCAGAAGTCAGGTGTACCATAGCCGTACTATGGGAATCATGGAGTGACTGTCGAGAGGGACACTGGGAAGTGGGTAGAGATGTGAAAAGTGGAATCATCGGCAAAGGAGTGAATAGGACAAGAAGTGCGAATTAAAAGATCATTAATAAATAAAAGGAAGAGAGTGGGTGACAGGAGAGAACCCTGAGGAACACCACTCTTAATAGCTTTAGGAGAAGAACAGTGGCCATCTACAACCGCGGCTATAGATCGGCCAGAAAGGAAATCAGAGATGAAGTCACAGATAGAAGGATAGAAACCGAAGGAGGGCAGTTTGGAAATTAAAGATTTGTGCCAGACTCTATGAAAAGCTTTTTGATATGTCTAGCGCAATAGCAAAGGTTACTGTTTACTGTTTAAATTAAGTTGTTTACTGATCGTAAACAGTTACGAAATCTATATTATATGAAGTATACAACAAAAGTAAATGGCTAAATAATGCGTCACAATTCTGACGCATCAAAATTTTACGCGTTAATCGAGGACCCCATTTTTACATTTCAGCCGTTTTATGAATGCGTCAGATGGTTTAGGATTATATAAAATAATATAATCGATGAAGAAACGATTGTCGACCACGTACTATTAACTAAGACAACTCCAAAACAATCCAAAACTAACAATATCAATCTCAAAGACTGTAAAGACAAATGTGAAAACAGAGTACCGTGTTGATGACAGAGAAATACAGATAGAAAACTATATTATATTAAGACCTGACAGAAGTGGATACAATGTTTATATCCATGAGAGCCATATTACGAGAATAATAGTAAGTAAATCAAATGGTTTCCTCGAGATTTTAGCATCG
Organism: Bathynomus jamesi; assembly: GCA_023014485.1. NCBI lineage: Eukaryota > Metazoa > Arthropoda > Malacostraca > Isopoda > Cirolanidae > Bathynomus > Bathynomus jamesi. The sequence continues at coordinate 49,931 of JAJOZX010000306.1, forward strand.
AAAATTGAAAATTTAAATTCGGTCTTATTGGTACTGTACAGATATCCCCTCGGAAAACTTACAAAATTTTATTGAAAGGATTAGTGAATTAAATCAGAAATTTGTTAAAAACTTGAAAGATTTTCAAATCCCAATACATGCTACTGGGAGACTTCAATTTCCCTTTTATATGAAAGGTATTACTGCCGTGACCAGGTAACAATACAAATAACAACAAATAAGTATATGTCCCTTATATCCCGCAAGGCCGTCACAGCCAGAAACTTAATAATACGGCTGCCTAAATAAATAAAGAAATAAACTCAATACCTGAACGAAACCCTTAGCCTAACCTAAACTACTTACAGCATTAATATTTAAACAAATGACACTTTAAACTGTTTTCAGAACAATGTACAAATAGGGGTTTATTAACAGAGAACACTCATGAGAAGGTTACTAAGGTTACTCATGGGAAAGTCGCAAGATCTGGCTCCCAACTCCGTGTCCTAAAAAAAAAAACCCCTAATAAAATACCATTTATATAAATAACATTCCACTGATAATCAGAAAACTAAATACATACATACATACATACATACATTATGTATAAATCAAATTAGGTAAATCTTATGTCATCACCTGAATTTCGAAAAACTAACTATATGGCCGTAATCTAAATAATATAACACTTGTTTCAAGAGTTCTGTTTTTGTGAAAATATGTTATAAGCAAGTTATTATGAAATATAATATCTCGTTGCTATTCATTCATTGTATTTTGGTAGGATTTTGCGGGTGATCACATTTCCTTAAGACTTATTCGTGATATTTTTGTTAGTTTTAACGAAAATATCACGACTTAAGTCTTAACCTAACCAATCGTCAAAGGCATACAATTGACCTAACCGGCATTCAATATTTTCTCGTGGGTTTCGATTAACAAAATTAATTACGCACATTACGGCCTTAACCTTTAATAGGAAATCATGGGTCAGAAATGAATTGAGTATTGGGTCTGCGGAACCCGTGAATTCCTATCCAGAGATATACAGTAGTTATTTTTTCAAAATTCAGGTGATGACATTTCTTTAAAACTTGCCTCGAATTATAACAACATATACAGCCTAACTCTTTTGCAGAGGACAACTCTTAGGTTATTTGTATTATAGTTTGCCGTTTCTATTCAGCAAATCAAGATGAAAACATTTATGTATTACTATAAAAGATATCTAACAGTAACTCAATATACGCAATATTTCAGTATTTGCAATCACGTACGGCATTAATAACTTACATAACTTCTTCGATGAGAATTATTTCCTCTTTTTTTTTTATTAAATCTCACACACTTTGAACACTAAAATTCAAACATTTCAAACCCAGTCTGCTTTCAAGCGACCCAAATTCAAAAGTTCAAGCGCGCATGAAATTCAGCCACGTATCACATGCCATACAACCAACCACCCAACTGGTCATTCAAAAGTCGCTACCCCCTGTTACAGTATGATAAAAGCGTTACGTGAACCCATTAAAAGGCGGGACAAAGGGAGAATGGGAACAGGCAAATTTGTTACAATATCATGACAGAGGAATTTACGTTCGCACAAAGATCACCCAAAATACGGATGTTTAGATGGTTTACGCATATAACAAGAACTTAATAGACAATATATTAATAACCCTTACCGTAATATCTGACCAAAATCCAATTGAGATTACAAACAAGTATTACAAATATACATACAAATATACAAATTGAAAGCAGAGAAATTCGAACGCTTTAACGTCATCTCAAAGATGTCAAATTGGGATGGAAGAAAACTGGTATAGCGAAGGGCTGAATGGAAAAACTTGTTTACAAACAAAACACCAAAAGAGATGTTATCCTTGTTGGAAGGTAAGATGGAAAACAGGGAAAAGGACAAATTCGAAAGAGGAGAAAAAACGTTTTTTTCGTAAAAGAATGAATAACCATAAAATTAACAAACCACACGGAAAATAATACATACAGAGTGATAAAAACCGCAAAATACTGACATTGAAGCTCTAATTAAAAAACAGGAGAAAAAAGGAGCAGTGGTTGAAACAATCAGGGGAAATCCAAAATATTTTTATAGCTTCGCAAGACCGAAAACAATGAACCAAAGGACCATAGCATCCGTGAAAAATGTAAACGATACACCAACTGAGGATCCATTGAGGTCTCAGAAATTTTACGTACCCAATACGAGTCAGTTTTAGGTATCCCAAAATCGGATAACATGATGCGTGATGACTGACACTCATTCTTTGAAGAAACGGAACAAGATCATCTTACAGACCTTGATTTTACTCCGGGAACACAGCACAGCCGGTAGACCAAATGAAATCACACTCAGCGGAAGGTCTACACAACTTGAATGCCCAGATCCAAACATGTACAGACGAGATAGTAGAACACCTATCTTTATTATGGAAGAGATCACTGAACACAGGAGAAATATCGGACATGGTCCGATTTTATTTTCAAGAAAGGAGACAGATCATGAGCAAAGTTCTACAGACTTGTCTCTCTGTCATCAAACCTCACCAAACTATTCGAAAGAGTCTTAAGAGAGAAAATATTTGGATATCTAAAAGAGAAAGTGATATTCAACATGGATTCAGTGCTGATAGATCATGTCAAACAATATTATTGATGGCTTGAGAAACAACGCAAACTATGTTGTAATACAGCACATACATATATACAATTATGCCAAGGCATTTGATAAGTGCGACCACGGAATATTAGTTTATAAACTGAAAAAGATATCGGAATAACAAACAAAGAACTCCAGGTAAAATGGATGGAGAAATGTCTTTGTCAGAGTTACAAGAAAACAACAGTTCTTGTTCCATTATTATAATTATTTAAAATCGCGCTCACTAATGTAGAAAAGGGAGTAAATACTGTACAAATTTTATCGATGGTACAAAAATTATATATACAGAGTGTCTCAGAAGTCGCGCACCATAGGCTTTATTCAGCTTTACAGGGTTTACAAGTCGAAATGGTTTATAAGTAAATGTTTAATTACAATATATGTTCGATAATGTTCGAATAATAAAAATTAATAGTATGTACAGTTAATCAAAAAGCTATCGTAAAATAATTAAATTGAATGAACCTACATTAGCCAATGGTGCGCGACTTCTGAGACACCATTGGCTAATGTAGCTTCATTCAATTTAATTATTTTAATATAGCTTTTTGATTTGCTGTACATACTATTAATTTTATTATTTGAACATTATCGAACATATATTGTAATTAAACATCACTCATAAACCATTTCGATTCGTAAACGTCGTAAATCTGAATAAAGCCTATGGTGCGCGACTTCTGAGACACCCTGTATATATATATATATATATATATATTATATATATATATATATAAGCAAGGAACCACAGGGAAAAGGAAAATAAAACACGAAGTCCGAGCGCTTTCGTGATATATTCACATCTTCAGGGACAAGGAAGAGATAGGCAGAATTTACGAAGTACACAAGTTTAAATACACAAGCGAAAAATTCCCCAATAGGCAACTCAATCTGACGTGAAGACAGCGAGTCTTTTGCTTATATTGAGGTTCTAAATGTAGCAGGGCTAGGCTGCTTTAAACCCTAGATCCACGTCCAAAGCTGGATCCTGTTTGCTTTGCAGATAGCTGGTGAGGGAAGCTATATTTATGGGACCTCTTTGCGAGTGACCCGTTGCCCACGTCGGGCTAGCATCATAAAAAAGAAAAACTATGGTATTTGTCATTTACCATTACTTATTCGGACTATAGTGGATTTAATTATCCCAGAAGAGTTCCTTGTTCCATGCACGGTCTGTGTGTATCATATATATATATATACTGTATATATATCGGCAAAAAGCAGCACCTATCTTTTTAAGAGTTTAACGAAAACAAAATCCTACTTTTGAAAAATAAACCTATAAAAATCTTTTCATTTACTTTTAACTCCGCGTTTTATGTTGTGTTCGTGCATTAACTTCTTTCACTTTGGCACACTCATGGCACCATTCACCTTTCGTAAACTTTCTAACGCTCCTTCAAACTTTCAAAAAAAAAAAAAAAAAAAAATGGTCTTAACATCGCTTAAAATAAAGACATAAAAATGTATACTGGTGTAGGTTTTCTTCAGTTCATCTTTATTTAAAGTTTCCTGAACAATCTTCGCGAAAGGAATTAAGTCAGGAAAGGAAGGTTGAGGTATTTTCAGTATTTTTGTATTTACTGTTAGTATTTTGATATTTTGGCACTCTTTGGCACTAATGGTGTGGTATGATTCTCCTGAACGGTTTTCAGGAAAGAAGTTAAATCAGGAAAGAAAGATTGAAGTAGTTTTAGTATTTGGTATTTATTTTTGCTATTTTGGCATTCTTTGGCACTATGATATGGGCTCCTGAACGGTTTTCATAAAAAAATTAAATCAGGAAAGAATGGTTAGAGCATTATTTCTGGTATTTGGTATTTATTTTTGGTATTTTGGCATTCTTTGACATTATGGAATTTTGATGCCATGTGTTTTGTAGTTGTTTTAGTTATTTATTTACATAATTAGATTATTTGAACAAAACAAACAATTATATTAAATGAGTAAATTATATATATATATATATATATATATATATATATATACAGGGTGAGTCAAAAGTCTCCATACATAGGCAAAATGGTCACTTTATTATGCAATCGCTTGTAAGTCACAAAATATGCTCTATGTGGGCACCATTACACTGAATGCACATACGGATGCGTTCCTCTCAGTCATCTCAGCACATCACCTGCAAAAAAATAAAAAATAAATAATTATTTATTTATCGTGACCATTTTGCCTATGTATGAAGACTTTTGACTCACCCTGTATATATATGCCTATATAAACATTTTTCCCCCAACTGACGCAAGACGCAAAATTCATTAATCTTGTCATTTTTCACATACTTTTCATTAACTAAAAACAACAACAACAAGAAGAAAAAAGTTTTTTTTTTCATTACTTATAAGAGCTGAATGTCTGTAAATAAATTTCGGTATGAAATTCTCCCTAGAAATACTTTACAGTATTAAAGGCTTAGCCTTAATTTAGAATTAAAGTTAGGAGTATGTAATAAAAATAAATAAGACTTTACTGCATACAGATAGAGCCACAATTACTTTATATTTACGTCTTTGCCACTGATACAACACAAATGCACTAAAAACATTTACTTTATTGAGGGTTTACGCGCGGCTGCTGTGCCGACTTCGCAAAATATGTGTGTGTGTGTGTGTGTGTGTGTGTGTGTGTGTGTTCTTGGTTACCCTATGGAACCACGACAATCTTTAGAACTTTAGGATACACACAAAGTTTATCACAATATTAGCTGTGTCGATGTAGTTTCAGACTTATGTTTAAATGAAAATAATTAAATATTATGAAAAAGCGGGGTATAATGAAGATTAAGCTGGATTAGGTTTGAGTTAGGTTAGTTAAGGCTTGGTTAGGTTAAGTTAAGCTAGATTAACTAGTACCTCACTATTTAATGATTTAACAGAAAACACCCTTCGAGCCCTCAGTTGTGTCCGAAACAGTTACCACGCCGTTATATGGATTTAAAAAGGTACCTCGCTTATGCGGAGATACGCACACGTGTGTGTGTGTGTGTGTGTGTGTTAACAGAGTAACCACCAACAAATATATGTTATTTATATATGTCAGTATATTATGTCTTATTTAATATGCATAAATGAACTAATTTTTTAAGTGTGCAAAATCACGAAGGAATTTTCTGATATTATTTAACCAGACCCAAAAAACTGCATTCAGAAAATAATAATAATAATAATAATAATAATAATAATAATAATAATAATAATAATAATTGCTTGAGAAAATGTAATAACTGTTTATAGAAAATGAAATGTTTTGCAATTTTAATATTACTTTATAAAACTTGTTTTATCGTATTGATAAAAATGTAATGCGTTTCCATAGCAACAGCAAAGACAGCAAGGAAGCTTAATACTTGTTTACAAAGTGGACTTTCCTATGATTCACCACCTCTCTCTCTCTCTCTCTCTCTCTCTCTCTCTTCTCTCTCTCTCTCTCTCTCTCTCTCTCTCTCTCTCTCTCTCTATATATATATATATATATATATATATATATTAGTTAGTTAGTTAGACAGTGTCATAAAATTCACCACTGAGACCTAATTATTTTTTTAAAATTTTAATATCTTAACCTTTTTTCGTAACTGCACAAAGACCATAGGGTCACAATGGGTGGGGGACACAACTTAACGTGGATTCTGAACTATGCCCGCACAGGGCACTGGATTAATTTGGAATCTAAAGTAGTCCTTACACTTCATCACTTCTCTTCTAAATGACGTCAAGTTTATGGCGATACTTCCAAACTCTGGAGTAACTTAACCGGGTATAACCTAACCTAACCGAGTTAATAATAATTATAGTTGGGGTTGTTTAACCTCCTTCGCAACGACAACGGTCATGTGACTGAGGGGACCTACATGGGATCCGAGCCATCTCAGGGTCTCTACATCATCCGAACGAAGAGGACAGTTATCCATCCAACTGCTTGCTGATCTAAGGTGAAGCGGTGTTCCAACTTGGCCGCGACGTATTCCCGAACCCGCAGGGTTATGGCGTTAATTTTAACCTGTATTTATGGAAAATCTATATGAGCGGGATTCGAACCTCGGACCCTTGCATATATACTGAACGGTGAAACGTGATAGTTGGTTAGTTCGTCGGTTGGTTCTGGGTAATTTAAGCCGGGATATGCATGGCTCGTATCTAGCTTAAATTAGCGGAGAGCTGCTCCAATAAACCAATATATTTAAAGCCATGCAGCTATTTTATGAGCTTCTAAAAGAAACCTGAATCACTGAATGAAGCTTGGCATCAACCAATCAATGAAACCAATAAAAACTCCTATTTTTTGTTAGTATTTTTCATGAAATACCAAATTTTCCAAATTTCGGTGAGGAATGAGAAAAAAGTGTATAAAATTAAATTTAAAGAACATAAATAGACAAATCAAATGAAATAAAAATTACACTGGGGAACAAATTTCAACTTTTTGTCTATTGAATTAGATTTGACAGTTAGTTCTAGGTAATTTGGGTGCGCTGAGCACGAATTTTACTCGGTTTTGCTCTATCAGGTCCTGATTTTGCTCAACACCCCTCCTCTTTCGTCGTATTCATAAAAAGGTTTTTTTCTCAATACTCGCTAAGTCTTTTTGCAGTTACACATTATGCAACTAGGTTTTTATCTAGGTATTTGTACCTATTGTTATGGTATTGTTGTATTTTGTATATTTTTATATGTAACACCCTAAAAATATTTTTAATTTTGTCATTTTTAACCCATTTTAATATTAGTAAATTAAGCTAAAAATATCATAGAATTCTAAAATTTTCTCGAGCGTTCCTGTTCTCTGTAGAGTATTCTAGAGGGACAACTAAAATATATAAAAGCGACTCGTTTCCAGAGTTAATCAGTCAATTCAATCAGTCAGTCAGTCAGTTGAGTTAGTTAATTAAGTTTGGGCATTAACATAATTTTGAATTGGCATATGATTTAGTGAGTAATTTTGTCATCGTGATTTAATATAGTTGATTTAATTAGACGTAATTTATATTGTACCTACTCATCCGTGTTTCTAGTTTAATTTCATAGATTGTAAGTACCTATTTCATAATAAGTACCTATTTAAACTAATTTTTGTGTTTATATTTCAGATTTTCTTAAATTTATATGAATTAAGGGCTTTAAATACCTTTACAAATTGGCAGAACAATCAAGCAATATGTCATCAAGCACTAGAAAGTTCAAATGCAAAAACAACCCTGATTCCTTCTGTTATATATGTGGAAATTTTACACTTCCACATCAACGAGCAAATATAACTGACTTCGTAAAAAGAGCTTACTTAGCTTATTTTGGCATAAAACTGGGGGACCAAGATAAATCGTGGGCTCCACATAAAGCCTGCACTATATGCATTGAAAGACTGCGACATTGGACGAAGGGTTCGGATTCAAAAATACCTTTTGGAGTTCCGATGGTAAGTTTATGATTTCATAAAACTACGTAATTTAATCACTAGTATACTGTAACTTACCTAAATGTAATTGTAACTTAGGTACATAAACAAAAATTTACAGAAAATGTTTATAAGAATCTCAAATATTGCATAAGGTTGAAACACATAGAAATGTTAAATGTTTGGGTGATAACTTTTGATAAAATTCATAAAAACAAGTCTCTCGTCGCTTTTGTTAACGCTTTACAATTTTTTTCCATATCAGGTGTGGCGAGAGCCTACTAACCACGAGACCGATTGCTACCTTTGCTTTGTCAAGACTTCGGGCTTCACTAAGAAAAATAAACATTGTATCGAGTACCCAAATTTCGACACCGCGATACGACCTGTGCTACATTCAAATGAGATCCCCATTCCAAAATTTAAGGGTCTGCCAACTCAAGAATTAGTTGAAGATGTTCCTGAAAATATTGTTATGCACTTTGAGGAGTCAGACACCGATTTTGACCCCAGCGTATTTGAAAGTCAAAACGATCCGCAAAAGTTTAACCAGGCCGAGTTGAATGATCTTGTAAGGGATCTAAATTTGCCAAAAAAGGCTGCGGAAATTTTAGCTTCAAGACTTAAAGAGAAAAACTTGCTTACTTCAAACACATACATTTCATTTTACAGAAAAAGAGAAGAAGAACTTGTTAAATATTTTAGAACAGAGGATAGTTTAGTATATTGCTGCGACATAGTTGGTTTGTTAAAGAAGATGGGGGTTGAGTCTTACGATGCAAATGATTGGCGCTTGTTTTTAGACAGTTCGAAAAGAAGTCTTAAGTGTGTGTTGTTGCATAATGGCAATCTATACGGCTCGATACCGATTGGGCACTCAACAAAATTAAAAGAAAAGTATGAACATATAGAAAAGGTTTTAAATCTTATCAAATATAGGGAGCACGAGTGGATCATATGTGTTGACTTAAAAATGGTTAATTTTCTGCTAGGACAACAAGGAGGGTATACTAAATATCCCTGCTTCCTTTGCTTATGGGACAGCAGAGCCAAGGAAGAACATTATTTCAAACAAATCTGGCCAGCACGAACATCACTTACTGTCGGAGAAAAAAACGTAATTAATCCACCTTTAGTGAGCAGAGATAAAATCATATTTCCTCCTCTGCATATAAAACTAGGCCTCATTAAACAATATGTAAAAGCTTTAGATACGAACGGCGAGTGTTTCAAATACATAACTTCAAAATTTCCAAGTTTAAGTTATGAAAAAATCAAGGCGGGAATTTTCGACGGTCCACAAATAAGAACAATGATTAAAGACAGCAATTTTCCTAATGTCATGAATGAACGCGAAAAAAATGGCTGGTTCTCATTCGTGGACTTGATAGAAAACTTTTTAGGCAATTATAGGGCAAATAACTACGAAGAAATCGTAAAAAAACTTTTAAGGGACTACAAAGAGTTAGGTTGCAATATGAGCATAAAAATGCATTTTTTGAATAGCCATCTTGACCAATTTCCAAGTAATTTAGGTGATGTAAGTGACGAACAAGGGGAGAGATTCCACCAAGATATCAAAATTATGGAGGAACGGTACCAAGGCCGCTGGGATTCCCACATGATGGCTGATTACTGCTGGTGCTTGAAAAGAGACCTGCCATCAACAAGCAAATACGCTAGAAAGTCTTACAAAAGAAAATTTTTGCCACAGTGAAAGCTTCATATCTGTTTGTTTTTTTATTTTAAGTCATTTCTATCGTTATAATGTAATTTTACTGTAGTTTGAACTGCTTGTATTCATGAAACTTGAAAAAAAAATTTAACACATGACTTAATTTTTTAGTCCTAATTTGAAAAATCTGGAAAATGGCACATAGGCTGTCGACAAGAATCAGGACCTGATAGAGCCAAACCGAGTTGAAATTCGTATTCAGCGCACCCAAATTACCTAGAATGAAGTGTCAGATATCATTCAATAAAATACGTGTTGCCCAGTGTTATCTTCCTAGCATAAACACAACGGAAGATATGCTTAAATCTTTGAATTTTTCCTTAATTTTTTGGGACACTTGAAAGGCAAAATCTTTGACCTCCTTGGGGCCGGTGAAGTTGATGTTGCAGGTAGCTAATATTTTACAGATTTCTTATTGGTACCATAGACTAACGTTTGGGTGCCCCTACAAAACTGAATTCTAAAAAACGTTTTTTTCACTCCACCCTATTAAACAACCCTGTCATTGGGCTGCTGATCGGAAGGGTATGAGCATTCTGTAATTTCAGACTTTCTTGGTGAGCCGTGGTTCGGATTCCACGTTAAATTGTAGGTCTAAGTTGGGGCGAAAAGATTGACCTTCGTCAAAATGAACAATTCGGATGGAAGCAAACTAAGGTAAATAAAGCTAAGCTATAAAACTTCTGAGTAAAACAATTTTTTTTACTGTTTGATGACATATATACACATAGGTTCGGAAAAAAGTTCGCCTAGAAGTATAAAATTTTTGAAAGCGTAAAAAATTACTAATTAAAGATTAGGTTTTAATTTTGAAACTTTATTATATCTTACCAAAAATATTAAAATATCCAAACAAAAATAACAAAAAAGCCAATTAATATTTTTTTAAGTTTTTAGAAATCTTGTCTCTAAGTGAACTTCTTTTCGAAACTATACAGTCGATTCAAAAAGTTCTGTCATGAAAATCCACGTCTCTTACCAATATTATCGCTAAGAAACCTCGCGTTTTATCATAAGACTTTTTTTTGATTGACTGTACTAATGACAGTTCAACAAATTTGAACTTTTCCTTTTTTTCTCAAATGAAGTTTGATGATTCCTATAGATTTTTGCGCGCTGATTACTTAAAATGTTTTCCTTGATGATTTTCGCTTGTAAGTGACATCTGAGCCTTTCCTTATTAGCTTCCAGCAGTAATCAGCTGGCATGTTTGGACTCCACTTGCACTGGAATCGTTTCTCCATCGCAGAAATGTCCTGATGAAACCGTTCTCCATGTTCATCGCTAACCTTCCAAGTTTGGCGGGAAAAAATCCAAGTGCAAATGCAAAAAGTTAATTTTTAAACTCATATTACATCCCATTGATCTGTAGGCTTGGAGAAGTTCATCAACTAATTCTGCATAGTTAGGCGGTTTTTTGTTGCCTAAGAAATTCTGGGTCACTGCTTTAAAAGCATTCCAAGCTGGTTTTTTCAGATTCATTCAAAACTTCATCAAAGGCATCATTAGACTAACACGAATGTAGATGTAGCTCATAGCGTAAACTAACCCACTTTTTGTTTAACTTTACCTACTTTTTTTTTTTTCTTATCCTCCTTACTTTGCATGTCTCGAACTCTTTTCTTGCATGTTTGTAGTTTGCATGGTATGACAGTGAGTTAAGACTGTGTTTGCATGGTTTGTAAGCGTTCTTATTTTACTTCTTTTCATCTTTCACCCCTCTCCTATATTCTCCGACTATTTTTCTGACTTGTCGGCAGTGGCCGGCGGATGATGATGGTGAGACTTTTTCCCTCTTTTTCTGAATGAATGTTAACCCACGAATGATAGGTGTTGCTCCTTACTTAACCCCTTATTCTCCTCTCTTCTCTTAACCCCCTACTCTTTCCTTTCTCTCGGGCTAGCCTTAGAGTGGATCTTAGGGTCTTTGTTAGCCTTAGCTTCTGTAGATCTGTAGATCTTTCATTAACTCATTTATTTGTGGACCAACGAAAATTCTCTCTTAATTTGACATCACTTATTACATGAAATTTTTGTTTCGAGTACTGGAATCCATCTCCTGCTCTGTCCATTGCCTTAACAAAATTTTCCATCAATCCTAGTTTGATGTGTAAAGGTTGCAAGTAAACTTTTTCAGGATCCACCAATTTATGGCACGCAACATTTTTTTTGTCCAGCAATGAAAGATTGACGAGGTGGCCCGTTCTTACCAGTAGCATGATAATTCTTTGCTCTGCTGTCCACTTCACAAAGAAAACAACAATATTTTGTATATCCAAGCAGTAAACCAAGAAGCTGTAACCAGTGGTGTATTAAGTGGGGACCAGGGGGTGGGGCCAGGCTCCAGGGCCAGGCTGTGTTAGGGCTCCCTGTGTTCTTTGAAGAGAATACAAGAAACACGTTGGTCAGTAAGTTTGATGCCAATAGAGCATATGTACAGAGTTACCATGAAATTAACAGTTGCTTAAAAAAAACTCATCCACGATGAAAATCAGCCACCAGAAACACGATACACTGCTCAAACCCTCCTAGAAAAAAGTCTTGCCTTAGAAACAGTTGTTGTATCTGAAATTTGGACAGTATTACTGGACAGAATACATCATCTATCAGAAGTTCTTCAAAAAGAAAACTTGGGTCTTTGCTCAGCTGCAAGAATGTTTAAATCTCTGCATGAGTTTATCACATTTTTTCATGATCGCCTTGATGAGATTGAAGCTAAAGCCAAAGAAAAGACAGATGAAGATTATAAAGTTACCAGAATCCGAAGAAGAAAAATTATGCCGGGTGCAAGTCCATATCAAACAGTTTTATCAGGAAGAGACAAATTTCGAATTGAAACATTCCTGAAAATTATTGACACTCTGGGTGTGAACATGAACAAAAGAGCAGATGTTTATAATGAGATCAATGATAAATTTGGAATGCTCAACAATATCTCTCAATTAACTTCAGAGGAAGCATCAAAAGCAACAAAAAATCTGGCTTGTCATTACTCAAATGATTTTGAGGACAGCTTTCCATTTGAGTTTCAGCATTTTGTATTGTTTGTCAAACAAAACGCTTAATCTGACACTCGCCCATTAGGAATACTACAGGAAATTCACAATTTGAGGGCTGTTTTCCCAAATATTTTCATTGCTTATCGCATTTATTTGTGTTTGATGACGTCAAATGAAACTGGGGAACGTTCTTTTTCTCGTTTGAACATGATTAAAAATGTTAAACGTCAAATGCTAACCCAAAAGGAATTGCAAAGTCTGTCATTGTTATGCATAGAAAACGATATTTTGCAGAATTTAAATACTGAGCTTGTGATTGGAAAAGTTAGTAATATGAAGCAGCTCAAAAACTTTTGTAGACTGGTGGTGGAGGATTTTGTGATCAACTTTTGTAGATTAGTACTGGACTGGTAGTTGTGTAATTGGTTTGGTGTAATCGTAGCAGTTTGGTATATGTGTAAAACTTGCATTATTTGATTTAGAAATAAATGGTTCTATTTAGAAATGACTCGAAGATTTGTCTTGTTGAGGGACCAAAGAGTATTTTGGCTCCAGGGCCCAAAAATCCAATACGCCACTAGCTGTAACCCAAGAGCAGGTTTGAACGTGTCAGGAGCAGAAATTATATCATCCGACATTAGCTAAAGCATTTTCTGCTGGGATACCCTCTCAGTTTTGGGTTAGATGCAGTTTTAATAATTTGTTCAATTTATCATCTATATACAAATTTGTTCGAGAACTGAGCCCCAAATTTCTCGAAAACCTGACGTGATAGCAAAATTTCATCATCATTTTCGTAATCAGAGATAAAAAATGCAAAGAAAACAACTACTGTCATCAGAGAAAAAAAAATGTTAAACACTGTGATTGAAACATCATTTCATTTTAGAATACAATTTTCTTTCATAAATAAAAAGAAAGACTTTTTTATTTTTATTTTTATACTTTCCATGGAGGCTAAACCCTAAAATTTAAAAGCCTGTTACAGTATAAAACACTAATATATATATATATATATATATATATATATATATATATATATATATATATATATATATATAGTGTCATTGACGTCCCACCTCACCAACGTATTTGAGAGAATAGTTAGAGACAAAATCTATGACTTCTTGGAGACACTGGAAAGATTCAACGAAAATCAGCACGGTTTCCGATCAGGAAGATCATGCCAGTCACAACTTATAGAGCATTATAACAATATCCTAGATGCAATGGAAGGCAATGAAAACTACGATGTCATATACACGGATTTTGCTAAAGCTTTCGACAAATGTGATCATGGTATAAATAATAGTACATAAAATGAAACATATGGGAATAACAGGCAAAGTGGGAAAATGGATCTACAATTTCCTCAGAGAACGTCTACAGGTCGTCAAAATTCAAGGTATATCATCATCAGAATTGGAAGTGCGCAGCTCAGTACCACAAGGAACAGTATTGGCCCCACTCATATTCATTACTATGCTAACAGACATAGACAATGAGGTAAGCAGCAACAGTACAGTAACGTCCTTTGCAGACGATACAAAGATCAGCAGGAAAATCAGCGATGCAAAAAAGGTAGAGGCCTTACATAGAGACACAAACAGAATATACAAATGATCAGAAGAGAACAACATGACATTTAATACCGAAAAATTTCAGCTTTTGATATCTGGTAGAAATGAGGAACTTAAACAGACAGCATATTATGCTCCAAATACTCGAAGACAGGAAATTCAGAAAAGCACGAAAGCGATAGATTTGGGGGTTATAATGACCGAAGATACGAAATTTGAGACATAAAATCAGATAGCGATAAACAAAGCAAAAATAGTCGCGGGACAGGTACTAAGAACGTTCAAAAGAAGGGACAAGAAAGTACTGATTCCCCTGCTGAAAACACTTATCGTACCAAAACTTGAATACTGTTCACTGTTCAGTCTTGACGTCCCCATATAAAAACGAAGAAATTAATAAACTAGAAGAAACTCAGAGACATTTCACAGCTAAGATTGATTGATGCAAAGAACTCAACTACTGGGAAAGACTATGTAAACTAAATCTGTACTCCCTGGAAAGAAGAAGAGAGAGGTACACCATAATCTACATATTGAAAATGATCGATAAACTGGTACCAAACCTGGAACTCAACACAATTACCATCCAAGCAACACTGGAAAATAGGAAAGGCAGAATGTGTAGTGTTCCCAAATTAAAGGCCCAACAAGTAACTTCTCCAACACTGAAGGAAAATAGCTTGTTTGTCAGGGGACCAAGACTTTTTAATCAGTTTCCAAAGGACCTCAGAAACGTCACAGGGGTCAAAGTTGAAATCTTCAATGGAAGACTAGATGCCTGGTTGAATATGGTACCAGATGAGCCGGGTGCACCTGGCTATGTGCGGTGGAGAGCGCAAGAGAGCAACTCGCTCCTCCACCAAGCCAGGCCTAGAGGCGGGGCCACCAGCTTGATCTTTGTGTGAAGAGACCAACGCACGGAACTGCATTGAGGTTAATGAGATATATATATCAGTGGCGTACGCAGGATTTTCCTAAGGGGAGTCTAAATTTTCTTTTTATTTTAAAGAAGTTATTTTTTTGTCTTTAATGAACAAAAATGAAAATCAATGTTAAAAAAGCTGTTAAACACTTTTGTCTTACTTCTTAAGGGGGGTCCAGACCCCCATATATAATGCACGAAGATCCTATTTCCTGATATTGGTGTTTGGAGAGAATAAACAAATACACTTTGAATTAAAAAATTCAATGTTTAGTCACTGCAATTTCAAGTTAATTCATTTCCACTCAAGTAATTAACATTTACCGGTTATGTTTGCAAGCCAAAGTAATTAAGTCAAGTAATATATATATATATTATACGCCCCTCGGAGTTAAATTAAAATTAATTACTCCAAGAGGGTATAATATAGTGCTCCTGGATCGAGAAGGCCGTCTCGATGACTGGCGCTCCCGCAATCACAGAGCACTTTGTGGATCCTGTAGACTTCTTATCCCAAGTTCTCAAAAGTCAAAGATAAATGAAACCCGTCGGCAATTATTAATTTAATCAAATTTAGCAAAAGGGGTTATAATCAATTACGGTGAATCAAATGTTTCTTTTTCACAGAGCGTTAATAATATGAATATTTTTTTAAATAAAAGTTTATAAGTACAATAATGTTTTAATTTATTATAATGAATCAAATTTATCTTCACAAGAGTTAATAATATGAATATTTCTTCAATAAAAGTTTATAAGTATAATAATAGTTAATTCTTAATTGTAAGATATTAAATAAGCCAGAGACCCCTCTAAGACACCCTTGTCCGTTCTGAGTCGAGTCTCCAAGCTTGTATGAGTCAATTGCTAAGTCTACTGACTTTTCCTACAGTCAGACTCCAATTGAAAGCCCATTAATCTTCCAATTCCAAAAGCAATTCCCTAACGAGCTGACTTTCCCTCGTCAGCCCGAAGACCCGTCTCCTCGGAATCTGCCGTAAGGGCGATGAGCCCCTTCTTATATAGTCAAAGGAACGGAACCTGCCTACGCCACTACGCAAGCGGTTGACGTCACCTGGGAACTTTGGAGAAGCGAGCGTCTCACAATCCATTGTATTTCCCAGGTGAAATCAAAGAAACCGTCAGCATCACTGGCGTGTGAATTCCGTTCGGAAGGAAATTAGTCATACACTAGCGTGTGAATTATTAAATGAATGAAATTACATAAAAATAATTGTGTCATCAGGGCGTGGCTTTACTTCGATAATAAATCAAAATATAACATGTATAACATATTATATAATAATAATTATACATATTAAACTCGTCTTATTGAAAATTTATGCAATGTAAATTTATATTTAAAAAGGTAATATTTATATATGTACTCCTTATATATATATATATATATATATATATATATATAGTGACCCCCTCTCCCCAAAAGTCCCTATTCTATTTGCTCGTTATTTTACAGGATGTATATTTTATTATTGGAGTTCTTTCTTCAGAAAGGTAACAGATTGGGGTTTTATTCCGCATATACGAATATACTTATATGCATATACCTATACGGAACAAAATGGTTGAACCCCCAAACAGTGATGCCACGTTTGCAGCTGGAGCAGAAAATCAAGATCGTTAAGTGGTTTCACGTGACAAATTCTGTGACATGGGTGAGAGGAACTTTGCACAGAATATGGATGCACAGATCCACCCGATAGAAAGACAATATCACAAATTATTTGAAAAATTCAAGCAAAAGGAAATGTAAGCAATTAACATAAGGGTAATACTGGTAAGCGACGATCCACAAGAACTGTGGAACACGTAAAAAGGGTTCATGGAATTATTGCGCGTAGTCTGCGGAACTGAATTTGACGTTTGTCAGCAGAAGTTGATATTTCGCGAAACATCTGTACATCGTATACTTTATACCGAATTAAACCTTTTTCCTTACAGAATTCATTCACGAGCTTCAGTGACTTCTTCTTCCGCAGCTTATTATCCCATCTTTACATGGGGTTGCTGTTTTTGGTTCGTCTTCTCCACTCTCCTCTGTCGTATACCACGTCCTCCTCCAAGTCCTTCTCCCTGATGTCCGCCACCACACAGTCCCTCCATCTCGTCTTCGGTCTTCCTCTTCTTCTCCGTCCCGGCAACTCCATCTCCAGCACTCTGCGCCCCACATACTCCTCCTCTCTTCTCCTGACGTGTCCATACCACCTCAGCCTGGCCTCCTGCACCTTCTTAGATGCTTCCGCCACCTTCACTGTTCCTCTTATATGCTCATTTCTGACCCTATCCCTCCTCGTCACTCAACACATCCATCTCAACATCTTCAGTTCAGCAACATCGATTTTGCTTTCATTGCTCTTCTTCATTGGCACAGTCTCCATTCCATACAACATTGCCAGCCTCACCACTGTTTTGAATACCTTTCCCTTCAGTTTCACTGGGACCCTCTAAAAAAAAACGAATGGAATTTGCAAAATGGATGTTAGCAAAGCCAGGAGATCTTGAGTGTTTGAAACGCATCTACTTCGCTGACGAGTGTTATGTACAATTGCCCGCATATGTAATGTTCTTCGCCTCACAGGCGACTCCGTACATGTGGCAATACCGCTGTGTTAGTTAAGGTACCCCAACTAGGGGAAGGTCGGGTGGAGGGGGACAACCGAGTCCAACAACATATAACACAGACATCTAATATACTATTTCAGAAATGAAGCCTTATATATATGTAACAGTAATATCACAAATTATTTGAAAAATTCAAGCAAAAGGAAATGTAAGCAATTAACATAAGGGTAATACTGGTAAGCGACGATCCACAAGAACTGTGGAACACGTAAAAAGGGTTCATGGAATTATTGCGCGTAGTCTGCGGAACTGAATTTGACGTTTGTCAGCAGAAGTTGATATTTCGCGAAACATCTGTACATCGTATACTTTATACCGAATTAAACCTTTTTCCTTACAGAATTCATTCACGAGCTTCAGTGACTTCTTCTTCCGCAGCTTATTATCCCATCTTTACATGGGGTTGCTGTTTTTGGTTCGTCTTCTCCACTCTCCTCTGTCGTATACCACGTCCTCCTCCAAGTCCTTCTCCCTGATGTCCGCCACCACACAGTCCCTCCATCTCGTCTTCGGTCTTCCTCTTCTTCTCCGTCCCGGCAACTCCATCTCCAGCACTCTGCGCCCCACATACTCCTCCTCTCTTCTCCTGACGTGTCCATACCACCTCAGCCTGGCCTCCTGCACCTTCTTAGATGCTTCCGCCACCTTCACTGTTCCTCTTATATGCTCATTTCTGACCCTATCCTTCCTCGTCACTCAACACATCCATCTCAACATCTTCAGTTCAGCAACATCGATTTTGCTTTCATTGCTCTTCTTCATTGGCACAGTCTCCATTCCATACAACATTGCCAGCCTCACCACTGTTTTGAATACCTTTCCCTTCAGTTTCACTGGGACCCTCTAAAAAAAAACGAATGGAATTTGCAAAATGGATGTTAGCAAAGCCAGGAGATCTTGAGTGTTTGAAACGCATCTACTTCGCTGACGAGTGTTATGTACAATTGCCCGCATATGTAATGTTCTTCGCCTCACAGGCGACTCCGTACATGTGGCAATACCGCTGTGTTAGTTAAGGTACCCCAACTAGGGGAAGGTCGGGTGGAGGGGGACAACCGAGTCCAACAACATATAACACAGACATCTAATATACTATTTCAGAAATGAAGCCTTATATATATGTAACAGTTTTTTTGCGCACACCTACAGGTCGCTACAATTGGTGCAGAACAATGCGGTTTTCACCATTCGATGCGTCTATTTATTGTGCAGTGCCCATGCTAAAAAAATTCCCTAACATAATTCATTCCCCCCTTTTAGGGGTACAGTTCTTCCCATGCCTGTACACGCATTTTTTTAATTTTTCATTTTTAATCATAATTTTGGCACAAAATAAGTCAATATTTACTAAACATTTAATATCATTCGATTCACAAAAGATTTTTCGATTCACAAAAGATTTCTTTATCGATTCAATACAAAAAATTACATAATTAAAACGGGCAATTTAAATAAACACGAGTTTAAAGTTAAACGAGCCACACTCGAAATTATTTACCGTGCCTTTTGTGCGTTTTATTACTGTGGCTTTTGTACAAATAATTTTACGTATACACAAACAATTTGATAGGATATTGATTTATCATTCTATTTTTTAGTTGTCATAGAAATACGTTAATTAAGTTATCTGATTAGATGCGCTTTTATAGTTGAAGATCATTTTTAGAAAATTATTTATTTTCCCCACTTTAAAATATTACAAAATTTCTATTAGGTATCCTAATATCATTATGCCTGTCGCTGTAAGTAAGAAAATAGCAATTATTTTCCATTTTATGAAAATTTCGGACGCCTAGGCCTACAAAACCAATTTTCGCCTTTTCTTTATCAAAAATTGTTGATTTTCGGAAGTCTTTCGGTTATAAATTTGTACCAGTCTATTGTTTATCTATAATAATAATAATAAAAAGACGTGTCTGTGTGTGTGTGTTCCAGCCATCAGCCATAACTCCAAAATGGAAGCAGTTACAAACATGAAACTTCACACACATATTGATTAGGTCCCGAGGTTGTGCACGTGGGTGTTAATAAATTAAATAATTAATTTTAAAACATTAAATGACGTCATCAAGATCATTACGAAACGTATGGTAAAATTATTGAATACCCGGTTAGGTTCATTAAATGCCAGGTTAGGTCATCTGTACGCCCTTGACGATTGGTTAGGTTAAGTCGTGATATTTTCGTTGGCTTTAACGAAAATGTCATGACAACCTAACCAATCGTCAAGGGTGTACAATTAACCTAACCGGGCATTCAATTAACGTACCCGGGTATTCAATTAATCTAATTGGGCATTCAGTTGACCTAACCGGCCATTAAATTAACCTAATCGGGCATTCAGTTGACCTAACTGGGCATGCAATTAACCTAACCGGGCATATATATATATATATAGCGTTTAACATCCACCCCGGCAACGCCGGGTCGCTCCGCTATTATTGAATACCCGCCGGTTAGGTTCATTGAATGCCAGGTTAGGTCATCTGTACGCCCTTGACGATTGGTTAGGTTAAGTCGTGATATTTTCGTTGGCTTTAACGAAAATATCATGACTTAACCTAACCAATCGTCAAGGGTGTACAATTAATCTAACCGGGCATTCAATTAACGTACGCGGGCATTCAATTAATCTAATCGGGCATTCAGTTGACCTAACCGGCCATTTAATTAACCTAATCGGGCATCATTACTATTATAATTTAGCAAAAATGTGTCTGCCTGTCTGTCCGCAGAAAAAACTTTTACGTTTCTGAACCGATTTCGACCAAACTTCGTATGGTGGATGGGAGTGATGAGTAATGAACGAAAATATATGTGTGACCAGACCCGCCCCCCCACCACCACCAATTACTGGGCCCGAGGGCCCCCAGCACCAGGATAAAACTATAGAAAAGAACGCAGCAATGAAAATCTTGAGCTTCACATTGTGTCATATTGTGAAGCTTAAGATTTTCATGACTATAGTTTTATTGACCAAATAATTGAACCCCCAGTAATTTGGGGCCTGCGACCCCCCAATTACTGTCGGTTCAATTATTTGGTCAATAAAACTATAGAAAAGAACGCAGTCATGAAAATTTTGAGTTTCACATCCGAGTTCATCGTATCAAGATTTGTCAAGTTTTAGATTTTCATGGCTGCGTTCTTTTCTATAGTTTTATTGACCGAATAATTGGTTCGCCAGTAATTGGAGGGCCGCAGGCACCCCAATTACTGAGGCCCAAGATGAGAGGAATGGGAACGATATCCAGATAAAGGGCTATTGATGTTCAAAATAAAATACGCCGTAGGCCCACAATTCGGTTTGGGTCGAAGGTCCAAGCACCGCAGATCTAGCAAAATCGGCGCGTAGCGCCGATCTTTTGCTAGTCTAATATACTATTTCAGAAATGAAGCCTTATATATATACATATATATATATATATATATATATATATATATAACAGTTTTTTTGCGCACACCTACAGGTCGCTACAATTGGTGTAGAGCAATGCGGTTTTCACCATTCGATGCGTCTTTTTATTGTGCAGTGCCCATGCTAAAAAAAATTCCCTAACATAATTCATTCCCCCCTTTTAGGGGTACAGTTCTTCCCATGCCTGTACACGCATTTTTTAATTTTTCATTTTTAATCATAATTTTGGCACAAAATAAGTCAATATTTACTAAACATTTAATATCATTCGATTCACAAAAGATTTATTTATCGATTCAATTTAAAAAAAGTATATATTTTTAAAATTCATAAAGAACTTTTTGCAAAAAACTAAAAACAAACATGCATTTTTAAAATTCAATGATTTTTATACAAAATATTTTGATATTTGTTATTTTGTTATTTCACGTACTGTCAAGTACGTGAAAGAGTAAACTTTTTGGAGATACAAAATAACATGAACGTTATTTTCATTTTATGACATAAATAATTGTGAATTGTGCAGATAAAATATATTTTAGCTCAAGTAATAATCATAACAGTAGAACTAATTTTCAGTAGTCCGAAAAATGCGTTCTGAAGTAAGGCATATCTTTTTTGTATGAATAATAAGAAACCTTGAAAAGAAATTTACAATAATAACGTACAATCCTAAGACCCAACCAGAGGGTAAGGCAAGCCAGCCTTGTTCTCGGCCGGTCCCAAGTCCGGATAAATGGGGAGGGTTGGCGTCACGAAAGGCATCCGGCCATAAAAACCCAGCCAAAACCACAATGGTGAGTCTTCAACACGAAAATGCGATGACGGCTAGGCGTACCCCGTAGGCGACGTACAGAGATCTCGCCCGACCTCTGTGGTGAGGCGAGGGCTACCGCACCAAGAGCGGGTGCGGCTAACGAAGCGAGCTCGGGTGGACCTGAGAATTGCGACGCTGAATGTTGGAAGCATGACTGGCAGAGGAAGAGAGATTGTGAAGTTGATGAAGAAGAGGAGAGTTGGGGTGTTGTGTGTACAAGAAACACGCTGGAAGGGGAACAAAGCAAGAGAACTCAGTGAGGGATATAAATTATTCTACAGTGGGGCGTCGGTTGAGGGAAGGAATGGTGTGGGTATTGTACTGGCGAAGGAATTGAAGGATAGCATAGTGGAAGTAAAGCGAAGAGGAGATAGACTGGTGACTTTGAGAATGAATTATGGGGAACATGTACTCAATATAATCAGTGCATACGCACCCCAAAGTGGATGTCCGGACGACGTTAAGGAAGCATTCTGGAGGTTATTGGAGGAAGAAATGGAGAGTATTGCCGAGGACGAACGAGTGGTGCTGGGCGGGGATATGAATGGATACGTTGGTGATCATAACGATGGAGTGGTCAGAGTGCACGGTGGTCATGGCTATGGAGAGGCAAACGTGGACGGTGAGAGTGTTGGATATGGCTGTATCGTTTGATCTAGCTATTGTAAATACGTTTTTCAGAAAGAGGGAGGAGCATGTTATTACGTACAAGAGTGGAGGCAGAACATCGCAAATTGATTTCATACTGTATAGGAGGGCGCAATTGGCCGAGGTGAGGGACTGCAAAGTTATTCCAGGAGACCATGTGACGCCACAACACCGGTTGGTAGTCATGGATGTGATGATGAAAAGAGGAAGAAAGACCCGAGGAACAACAGTGAGGAGAATTAGGTGGTACAAACTGAGAGAGGAGGGGAAGAAATGGGAATTTAGAGAGAGAGTGTTGAGTGAAATCCATGTTGATGAACAGAATGTACAGTAGGGCGGATCGAAAATGAGGTTTTAAACTTTTTTTCGAAATTCAAATATGGCTAGTGCGGAAAATATGTGGGTGCTATAGATAATGACTGTGCATAAATATTAGTCCTGCGAAATTATATCTTCAGGTGCCACAAAGCCGTCGAAAAAAGTGAAATATAATGATTTTCTTATATTCTGCATTAGTACAATAACTGAAACTTACTTGTTATTATTATATATTAAGTGTTCCAATTACCAAAATAGTTACTGAATTACGCAGCTCTTAGTTTATTTAGATCAATGTTCTTTTGATTAATGATCTAAATAATCCAGAACTCACCACGAGGAGGTGGCTGCGTGTCGAGCTCCACCCATGCCCTCCCAACCACCCATCCTTGCGCATGTTTTTTTCTATTAACGTTTTATTTAAACTTTATATTCAGCTTTACTTTCGAATGATGGCATTTTTTACGTGACTGAAGTGTTGATCTTATGAAGCCATCTCGCGCGTTCAATCCAAATACTTTTGATGATGCTTCAGTCACTAATTTTACCATTCTTTCTACTACTTGTGTATGACAAGGGAATTTCTCGAATGGAGGGGTACTCTTGTTTTCTATGAATTCTTCAATCTCATTTTCTGTCAGGTGTCTTGTCACAGGTGGTTCAGTGACAATGCATTTTGCCAATTAATTAAATCAGTATAATCAGTAGCTTCAAATTGAATAACAGGTACTGTGAAACGCCTCACAACTTTTTCCTTGTTTGTTTGCCTTGCTTTCTTTATTCGCCTCCACGCTAATTCTCTTATGGCGCTGCGGTCATCATGAATCATTGATGCTAGAATATTTTCTGGATTTGCAAAAATGCATTTCTTTGTATGACAGGGTTTACAATATCCTTTACTTCGTCATTCAGTGTTCTTGTTAGTTCAATAGTTTTGAAAACATGTTTTGAGCCATTGACAAAAGACGTACTTTGCTTAATAGAAAACCACATTGGGATGTAGACCTTCATTATAAAAGAAGCAATGTTCATGAGGTTCTCAGATGGACTTACAGTTGAAACGTATAGACGAAGCAAACGATTTGCTGTAGTCAGCCATCGTGAATGTGCCATTTTGCCTGGACTACGATGAGCAAGATCTGGAGAGCAATATCCCTTTGTTATGGCCTGATGAATATCAATTAGATATTTTTGGTCGGTGCTAAGATCTTCACAGTCTACAGTTGGTTCCTCAGCATCAATCCTTTCAAACTCGACAATAGGAAGACTCTCACAGTTCTCTAATTCCCTGCCAATAGGACCGGTGAATCCGCGGGGGCCAGATGTTTTTCCATCCAGCTTTGCAACTAAATGGCGTAATGGCAATTCATTGGCATGGAGCTGGCACACTAAATGTTGAACTGGCTTCTTCAGCTTCAATTCTATAAGCCTTATAACGCCTCCCTTTTCTCCAGTGTTGACTGCTGCACCATCGCATCCAATGGCAACAAGGTTTTCCAGGTTCATGTCATTATTTCCAATATACTCAAACATTCCTTTACATATTTCTTCAGCTGATCCAGAATTCACAGAATAATGGCCCAAATAATCTGAACCAGGTTCTCTCACTAAAGTGATATGTTCTTCTGTTACCTTCTTCTGATATACTTTGGACTCTTTTTTTTCTTGGAAGAGTGTAGAATCTTTTCGACCATCAAAATAGATTCCTCTGATTGGGACCTGATTTTGATCTTTCATAATTTCTGATCTCTTCTTTTGTCTTTCTCTTCTGATTTTACTCCTATCCACAACTTCAGATGTATTGTCAATAGAAACTTCTCCAATATCTTGCAATACTGCACTAACAATGAATGCTGCAGCTCGATCTGAAACTGCAGTCCTGTCACAAGCAGTAGCCACTGAAGGTAGATTTGTAGTTTTCCTTTTCTTGAATAATTGTTCTTCAGGTTGTTCGAGCTTTCTCTTCGAGCTAACTGGCTCTGGAAATGTATCGTCTGATATTTCGCCAGATTCACTTTCACTATTTGATGTCGATGATGATAATTCAACATTTGTATCCTGCAATTTCTCCTGTGAAGATTCTTTGGTGAGCCTCACAGCTTCTTTTTGCTTTCTTAGCAACGTAGATGCTTTTTTCTTTGAGAGTGTAATATCTACTCTATCAATAAACAGTTTTCTTTCACTCCTTTGATCTAAGAGGAACGTCACTTCTTCCTTTGGAACCGTTTTTTCTTTGGGACAAGAACATTGTTAGTACTTTGCACTTGCACGCTGCAATGTCAAAAAGTTTCGTGTGTGCTTCTTTTTTGAACATATCAATCTTTGCTTTGTAAGCTTCAGAATGTTTTCTGCTTTGGTATGGCTTCATAATGACACGATACTTTTCGTGGTAGCTTCTGAACATTGTTTCAATTCGCCTGTCTGACAGAATTGGGACGGAAGCACTTTCCCAAATTGTTTTCAATTTATCAACAACTTGTTCTAATATTTGAGATATTGAAGGAGCTTTATTAGTATTCTGTTTCAAATCGTTTTTACAAACAAGTAATATTTAAAAACTCCTTCGTATGTAGGAAGATTCCTGTGCCACAAATCTTCCCCCATACCAAACATGGGGCACTCAGTTGAGGCCCTGGTTGATTTTGCACAAACTCGAGACATTTTGAAAGTATACAAATCTGAAAAAGAAAGAGCTAATATCAATTATACGTTAATTTCAGTTAATAGTACATGGCAAACTTAGGGCAACACAACACAGAAATGCAAAATATATAAGAAATATAGTTTAGACTATCTGAGTAACGCCAACAACAGAACACCCACCTGCTACGAGAGCGACAGCTACACTGAACCGAGGTACTCACGTGACAGCTGAGTGAGCTGACTATAGAAAACTGTTTTTAGAGAATAGAAACTTTTTTTAAAGGTTGACTGAGCTATTTTTATACAAGTGTGAATAAATTCTTGTCTATTGTGCATCGTGGACTCTTCTGTAATTATTGGTTAAAATCTGCTTTTTTCAATTTTTTTCAATATTGAAGGTCATTGTGGCACCTCAAGATATTAATGTTAGGATTTTAAATTTATACCAGCTTATTTCCTCACTACTCCACACATTTTCCACACTAGCCAATTTGAAAATTCGAAAAATGAGTTTTTCACTCCGCCCTAATGTACAGGATTGGTGGGTACATGATGCGAATGTCATGAGAACGGCAGGTAGAGACATATTGGGGGAAACATCAGGTAAAGTGTGGGAAGATAAGGAAGGATGGTGGTGGAGTGATGAGATCCAAAGAGCACTACGAAGTAAGAGAGAAACTAAGAAGTTATGGGAAGAATCGAGGAGTGAAGAGTGTAAGGTGGTATATAAAGAAGCAAAGAAACAGGCAAAGAGAGCAGTGGCGAGAGCAAAGGCGGAGGCATATCGGCAGATGTATGAGGATTTAGAGGATCGTGAAGGACAAAAGAAGATATACAGATTGGCTAAGAGCAGAAATAGAGCGACAAAAGACTTTACACAGGTAAAACAAATTAAGGGAAGGGAGGGGGCGGTGCTGCAAAGAGATGAAGAGATAAAGGATAGATGGAAGGAATATTTTGAGGAATTATTAAATAAAGAAAACCCAAGAACTTTCTATGAGGATGGATTACCAAATGTAGCTATGACAGAACAAGTGGGGAGGATGGAAGTGAGTCGTGCTCTGAATAGGATGAAAAATAACAAAGCGACTGGCCCAGACGAGATACCAGCCGAGGCATGGAAGGCACTGGGAGATGAGGGGGTGGATCTGGTGTGGGATCTAATGCAGAAGTTGTTTGACCAGGAGGTGATTCCGGATGAGTGGCGGACCAGCATCATAGTGCCTATATTCAAAGAGAAGGGAGATGTACAAGATTGCACGAATTATAGAGGGATCAAGCTAATATCACATACAATGAAGATATGGGGGCGAATAGTGGAGAGTAGGTTGAGAGACGAAGCGGAAGTGTCAGTGGAACAGTTTGGATTTATGCCGGGAAGGAGAACGACAGATGCAGTTTTTGCATTGAAACAGTTGGCAGAGAGGTACAGAGAGGGGCAGAAGGCGTTGTACATGGTTTTTATTGACTTGGAGAAGGCATATGATAGGATACCACGGCAGGAAGTTTGGAGATGCTTAAGGGAAAAGATGGTACCGGAGAAGTATGTTAAACTGATCAAGGGGATGTACAGGGGAGTAACAACTAAGGTGAGGAGTAGCGTGGGTGTGTCAGAGAGCTTTGGGGTGGAAGTTGGTCTGCACCAAGGATCAGCTTTGAGCCCCTTCCTTTTCAATGTGGTATTCGATGTGTTGACGGACAGGATTAGAGGGGAGGCGCCGTGGTGCATGATGTATGCAGACGATGTTGTGTTGAGTGGGGAGACGAAAGAGGAGGTGGAGCAGCAGTTGGAAAATTGGAGAGAGGCGTTGGAAAGTAGGGGGATGAGAATTAGCCGAAAGAAGACCGAATATATGAGATGTGATGTGCAGCAGGACCGAGGAGGGGAAGTGACATTGAGTGGAGAGCGTGTTAAGACGGTGGAGTATTTTAAATACTTGGGGTCAACAGTGGATGCAGAGGGGGGAGAAGAGAGAGAAATAAACTGTAGAATACAGTCGGGGTGGAAGAACTGGAGAGACGTATCAGGGGTGCTCTGTGATAAGAGGGTCCCAGTGAAACTGAAGGGAAAGGTATTCAAAACAGTGGTGAGGCCGGCAATGTTGTATGGAATGGAGACTGTGCCAATGAAGAAGAGCAATGAAAGAAAAATCGATGTGGCTGAAATGAAGATGTTGAGATGGATGTGTGGAGTGACGAGGAGGGATAGGGTCAGAAATGAGCATATAAGAGGAACAGTGAAGGTGGCGGAAGCATCTAAGAAGGTGCAGGAGGCCAGGCTGAGGTGGTATGGACACGTCAGGAGAAGAGAGGAGTATGTGGGGCGCAGAGTGCTGGAGATGGAGTTGCCGGGACGGAGAAGAAGAGGAAGACCGAAGACGAGATGGAGGGACTGTGTGGTGGCGGACATCAGGGAGAAGGACTTGGAGGAGGACGTGGTATACGACAGAGGAGAGTGGAGAAGACGAACCAAAAACAGCGACCCCATGTAAAGATGGGATAATAAGCTGCGGAAGAAGAATAATTTTGATATTTGTTATAATTTTAACATTTTTCGATTCACAAAAGATTTCTTTATCGATTCAATACAAAAAATCATAAAAGACTTCTTTATCGATTCAATACAAAAAATTACATAATTAAAACGGACAATTTAAATAAACACGAGTTTAAAGTTAAACGAGCCACACTCGAAATTATTTACCGTGACTTTTGTACGTTTTATTACTGTGGCTTTTGTACAAATAATTTTACGTATACACAAACAATTTGATAGGATATTGATTTATCATTCTATTTTTTAGTTGTCATAGAAATACGTTAATTAAGTTATCTGATTAGATGCGCTTTTATAGTTGAAGATCATTTTTAGAAAATTATTTATTTTCCCCACTTTAAAATATTACAAAATTTCTATTAGGTATCCTAATATCATTATGCCTGTCGCTGTAAGTAAGAAAATAGCAATTATTTTCCATTTTATGAAAGTTTCGGACTCCCTAGGCCTACAAAACCAATTTTCCCCTTTTCTTTATCAAAAATTGTTGATTTTCGGAAGTCTTTCGGTTATAAATTTGTACCAGTCTATTGTTTATCTATAATAATAATCTATATTATAATAAGAGAGCTGTCCGTGTGTCTGTCTGTCCGTCCGTCCGTCCGTCACACTTTCAGAAATTGTGAGAAAAAATTGTGAGAAAAAAATTCAAAATTGTATTATGGGCGGCAATGTGAAGCTCAAGATTTTCATGACTGTGGGGTAATGGGTAGGGATGGGATGGGGGTAATGGGGAAGGGGTTAGCCCCCAAGTTGCATGAATGGGGGTGAGGAGGTTTTGGGAGATACCAGATTCAGAAATGTTGACACAATGTGAAGCTCAAAATTTTCACGGCTGCGTTTTTTTTTGTGTAGTTTAGCCTGTCTAACCGTCAGCGAAGCGACGCGCGGGAACTGTAATAGTAATAATAATAAAAAGACGTGTGTGTGTGTGTGTGTTCCAGCCATCAGCCATAACTCCAAAATGGAAGCAGTTACAAACATGAAACTTCACACATATATTGATTAGGTCCCGAGGTTGTGCACGTGGGTGTTAATAAATTAAATAATTAATTTTAAAACATTAAATGACGTCATCAAGATCATTACGAAACCTATTGTAAAATTATTGAATACCCGGTTAGGCTCATTGAATGCCAGGTTAGGTCATCTGTACGCCCTTGACGATTGGTTAGGTTAAGTCGTGATATTTTCGTTGGCCTTAACGAAAATATCATGACAACCTAACCAATCGTCAAGGGTGTACAATTAACCTAACCGGGCATTCAATTAACGTACCGGGGCATTCAATTAATCTAATCGGGCATTCAGTTGACCTAACCGGCCATTTAATTAACCTAATCGGGCATTCAGTTGACTTAACTGGGCATTCAATTACCCTAACCGGGCATTCAGTTTACCTAACCGGGCATATATATATATATATATATATATATATATATATAGCGTTCAACATCCACCCCGGCAACGCCGGGTCGCTCCGCTTCATTACTATTATAATTTAGCAAAAATGTGTCTGCCTGTCTGTCCGCAGAAAAAACTTTTACGTTTCTGAACCGATTTCGACCAAACTTCGTATGGTGGATGGGGATGATGAGTAATGAACGAAAAATATATGTGTGACCAGCCCCTCCCCCCCACCACCACCAATTACTGGGCCCGAGGGCCCCCAGCACCGCGATAAAACTATAGAAAAGAACGCAGCAATGAAAATCTTGAGCTTCACATTGTGTCAATATTTGTGAAGCTTAAGATTTTCATGACTATAGTTTTATTGACCAAATAATTGAACCCCCAGTAATTGGGGGCCTGCGACCCCCCAATTACTGTCGGTTCAATTATTTGGTCAATAAAACTATAGAAAAGAACGCAGTCATGAAAATCTTGAGCTTCACATCCGCGTTCATCGTATCAAGATTTGTGAAGTTTTAGATTTTCATGGCTGCTTTCTTTTCTGTAGTTTTATTGACCGAATAATTGGTTCACCAGTAATTGGAGGGCCGCAGGCACCCCAATTACTGAGGCCCAAGGTGAGAGGAATAGGAACGATATCCAGATAAAGGGCTATTGATGTTCAAAATAAAATACGCCGTAGGCCCACAATTCGGTTTGGGTCGAAGGTCCAAGCACCGCAGATCTAGCAAAATCGGCGCGTAGCGCCGATCTTTTGCTAGTATATATATAAAGGACAATTGAATGTGCAGTCATTGATATACGGGTAATTATAATGTAATGTCTGTATTCATAAAGATAAACAATTAATATGATCGTGAACAGCGTTGAACTCCATGCAGTTTACTAGTCTTATACAGTAATAAGGTTCCATTATGATTATTGCAAATCTATATGAACAGCTACTACAATAGAACTTTTTATAAACTAGTGAATGCGAAATGTTCGCCTGCAGGAAATTTTCGCGTTTTTCGCGTAGGCTATAATTATAGTTTACGCGAAAATATCCAGCAGGCGAATATTTGACAATTTAAACTAATCTTTGGAATATAAAAATAAAATAAAATTTAGATCATTAAAGTACTTTATTTGAAAAGTAAATTTCAGTATATTGTAATAAAACATTGTAAAGTGAAAGGGATCACCTGAAGATCAGGGCCCCCAGCCTTCTTTAGTTAGCTTTATAAGGCTAACTAACGAAAATATCACGACCTAACCTAACCAATCGTCAAAGGCGTACAGTTGATCTAACGATTGGTTAGGTTAGGTCGTGATATTTTCATTAGTTACCCTTATAAGGCTAACTAAAGAAGGCTGGGGGCCCTTATCTTCAGGTGTTCCAGTAAAAGCAGGAAAAACATTTTAAATTATACTGTATTAATACTGTATAACAAGAATGTCATGAATGCCGCTAATTTCCCAACCCTTCCGAATGGTCTCCCTCATTTTGTGTAGGTTATCCCATGCAGAGACAATCAATTCATTTAGCATGAATAGGTTTCAGTGTGGAGAGTTTCAAATCTATCTTACCGAGAGATTCATTTACGTTGAATGCTGCTGAAACTTTATCCGCATACCAAGAGGTAAAACTTGCCTTCATATACGACCTCAACCTCGAACAATCACAGTCCAGAATGAATATCGTCATTCATGACGTCATTTTAATCTGGAATATTATAACTAGTAACTAGGGCATGGTTCTGATTAATCAGTTAATCATTGTTTCGAATTTAATCATTAATTAATAAAAAAAAATAATAATAAATGATGGGAAGTGATTAATTTTCCTTATAATTTCACCATCATTTTACCTTAAATTTTCTAATGTATTATTTGAATTTGGCACCTTTTTGCGTGTATAAACTGTCTAATCCGCCCATGCCTGATTTCTTGAACTAAAGCAAACTAAATGTTTGAGCAAAATGTTTTCTTCGGTATTATCTCACGCAACAGAAACAATAAGGCTCTTTCTTACTCTTTTCAGAAGTACTTAATTTTTAATAATTTTTAATCAGTTAATCATTGATTAATTAGAAAATTTCATCATTCATCACTTTTTCCTAAAATTAATTAACCATGCCCTACTAGCAACTGTTGACTGCAAAATTATGATGCCATGAACTCGTCCAAGGATATGAAAGAGCGAAAATTTGCTGCCGCGAAATGAACCTGGTTTAGAGTATATATACTTATAAACTGCATACAATATTGTACTAATGTTTGTGAAATGACGTTGATGGGCCAAACCGAGGTGTTGACATGGTTACTGGCATGATCTATGTGATCTATGCTCATACCATATTTCTACACCGTATGAGTTATCTTTTCTGACGAGAAGACGTTTGCGTATACAACTCATGGTCGTCTTCGGTGTTGGCGACAGGACAACACGAGATATGCCCCCCCAAAATATTTACGAAGTGGCACGGAGTGTGCACGTGAGGGCAAATGTGTAGGGATGGATGCACCTGCAAGGACTAGGAGAGCTGACTGAGATCCACGCGAGGTTTACCGTAGATCAATATATATAGAGATCATGGAGGAGTGATGCTGCCTTCTGTACGCGCGTATACCTTGCCCTATCCTGAGCAGATTATCTTTATGCAGGTATGTTGTATTTGTGTGTTATAGAATATTATACTATTACTAGAGTAAGATTTATGTATTACGCCATTTGTATGTCCGGTTTCCACATTTACATGGGACGAATAATGGTCATAAAATTGTTCTTTAACTCTTTCAGTACTATGACAACACTTTAGGATTTTATTCTGGATAACTGCAGAGTGCAGACTGTATTATTTGTATAACGGCGCCCTAATACATAGGGGTTAAAACCCATCTCGAATAGTGGATCCGCCAGCTGCTGGATTACACTATGGCTGAGTGGGAGATGTTCCGAAGGAACCCACACATCATACATAACCATGTTGCATCTATGCCACACAGATTACAAGATGTACTAGACAATAATGGGGGATTAACCAAGTACTAACTATGAACCGGGTATAGCTGTGTCATTTATGTTAATCTATGGCAAATTGTGAGCATTTTATATGACTATCATTTCGTATGATAAACTATTTAGTAAAACATTTTCAACCATTGCATATTTATTGTGATAAAGAATTGGTGTTTTACTGTATATATAATATTCCTTGTTAAAATCTAATAATATCTCCACATTGATAATGTAACAGGAAATCTGGAAAACATTAATCTGTTCATCGTGATTAAATCATTCTCTCCACAGTGATAATACAAATACAGTCTGGAAAACACTATTAATATAATAGGCATCAGCCACAAACCGGTGGTGATATTCTGCTTCATGCAACCGTCACCTTACGGTTTCCACTGACACGCCCATATGTAGTCTCCCCTGGACGGTAACAGCAAGTAACAATGTCCACACCACGGTTTGGCCCATCAACGTCATTTCACAAATATTAGTATAATATTATATGAATTTATAAGTATATATAAATATGTTTATGCTAGTATAACCGTGGATTATTCTTATGCGATTTTGATAATCAGTTACTGTTATTCAGATCGAAATTGTTAACAAGTTCTTTGTGTAACAATCGATAAGCTCTCTCTCTCTCTCTCTCTCTCTCTCTCTCTCTCTCTCTCTCTCTCTCTCTCTCTCTCTCTCTCTCTCTGTCAATATACAGGGTGTACATAAAGTCAGGATCTATTTTTGTGAAATAATTATTTTTTCTATTTTTCTTTTCAGAAGCCCTTAGAATGAATACAGAAGAGCGTGTGGCAATAGTAATTTGGCGAATCGAGGGAAAGAAATACAATGACATCAGAGAGAAGTTTAGAAGGAGATTTCATAAGCCGGGGCCAATAGACAAGACAATACGAAAATTGGTGAACAAATTTAAACGAACGGGATCTGTAAATGATGAAGCAAGATCAGGACGACCGTGTATGTCAGATCTTACCGTGAATGCAGTACGCGGAATTATCACTGAGGAGCCACGTACGTCCGTTCGTGCTGCATCACACAGACTCGGCCTCCCGACGTCATCTGTGCACAAAATTCTGAAAGTTAATTTGCAGAAGAAAAGCTATCAATTGCAGGTTTTACATGATTTACATGAGGAAGATTTCCCTCGACGAAGTGTTGTGTGCTGATCTCGTAGAACAAATCTGGAGTGATAATTTAATGGACAACATTCTCTTTAGTGATGAAGCCACTTTCCATACGTGTGGAAAAGTAAATCGCCATAACTGTCGAATTTGGGCAGATGAAAGACCGAATGATTTCGTCCAAAATTGGGAAAGAGACTCGCCTAAAGTTAATGTCTGGATGGGTTTAACAAAATCTAAGGTTTATGGTCCTTTTTTCTTTGCTGAAGCTACAGTTACGGGGCTTATTTATCTGGACATGTTGCAGCAATTCCTCGAACCTCAGCTGATTGGGGATATGATTGTTAGTACCGTCGTCTATCAACATGATGGTGCTCCTTGTCACTATGCCAAAATTGTTCAGGATTATCTAAATGGACGTTTTCCAAATCGCAGGATCGGACGCGGAAGCAACAGACCTTGGCCAGCGAGATCACCAGATTTAACCCCTTTAGATTTCTTTGCATGGGGCTTTATCAAATCGCACGTCTATCAGACGAAGATTACGAGTCTTGAAAACTTACGTACACGTATACGAACTGCTGCAGATAACATAACCCCGCAAATGCTCCAGAATGTGTTTAGAAATGTTGCGGAACGATTTGAGCTGTGCAGGGATACTGATGGGCGTCACGCCGAATCCTACTCTTAATTATTTAATAAATGTTACCACTTTATCATTTTATGATTGAATTCCATATAATTTCCAAGTGCTTCACAAAAATAGATCCTGACTTTATGTACACCCTGTATGTATATATATATATATATATATATGTATGTATATATATATATATATATATATATATATATATATATATAATAGTGTAGATTCATAAGTTAGTAAAGGTTTAAGGCCGCACACGGACTTTACAAACAGCTTTATTAGTATTGTTACATAATGATTTAATATACGCGAGACTGGTGGGTGGGGAAGGGGAATGAGGGAGTGTGTAGGATGGTTGTGTAATGTCTATTTTTGGTTCAAATTCACTAGTATATAAAAAGTTGTATTGTGGTATCTGTTCATTAGACTTGCAGTAATCATAATTGAACCTTATTACTGTATAAGACTAGTAAACATAGAGTTCAACGCTGTTCACGATCATATTAATCGTTTATCTTTATAAACACAGACATTACATAACGATTTGGGGGCCGTTCAAAAATTACGTAACGCTATTTTTGCTAAAACTTGACAGCCCAGGTCTCCCAGGAACGTCTTGTAAGGCTAGACCAGACACCCCCTAAGATGTTATGTAACACTTCCCACACCCCACACGTTACGGAACGTTACAGGGGGGGGGGGTCAGGTTTCATAAAAAATAGCGTTACGTAATTTTTGAACGGCGCCTTACATGTATGTCAATGTTATATATTGTTGGACTCGGTTGTCTCCCCCTGCACCCCACCTTCCCCCAGTTGGGGTACCTTGACTAGCGCTGCAGCGTTGTCACATGTACGGAGTCGCCTGTGAGGCGAGGAACATTACATATGGGGGCAACTGTATATTAGGGTGGAGTGAAAATATTAAACCGTCTTGCCTCACTCATGGCTTGGTGTATTGACCCTCTAGAAGTTCTAAAAAGATATTTTCTTTTTAGGACCCTCCACCGGCCGTATTTTTACCGAAAACAAATTGGCAGAACGTCATATTTTGAAAGACCCCTAGTATAATATCTATCGGTTTTTGAGAGTTCTAAGATATCGCGTTATATGGTTATAACTATGATAACGAGTAAATATATTCACACAACACAAGCGATGCTTATTAATCCCCAACTACTTAAGAACACACAGACGCTTATCTAAACATCAGTCTCACTCGAGGACAATGACATCTTGCATATGGCTGATAAGGGATCGGGGTAGGAGCCGCATGCTACATATTGTAGCATGGGTGGCTACAAAGACTATTGAGTAAAATATATTTACATTTTAGTTTTAGAGCTTATATATAATTTGTTTTAACTAATTCCGTGTTTTGTATTTTCTCAGATTTTCATAATGTGATATTTCTGTAGAAATTTAACCTCAGATCTAAATATGGCAAAATCCCTACTAACTAGACAGTCGGTGAAGCAACATTTTATGTTCGGAATTCCAAGTGAATTGCCAGAATGTCTTACCCTCTAATATACAGGTTGGGAGATATTTTCTTCTACTGAAGGAAGGCTCATCTGCAAAATTGACAAATAATGATATTCTCGAAACGATAGCAGAAGCATTGGTCGAAGTGTGGAAACGTTCATCAATACCCTCAATGAGTAAAAAATCCATAATTACCAAGCTGAAACGCTTTACCGACAAGGTTACGCAACTCAGTCGATCCAAAAGCACTGCGAAGCTTATTGAATTGTTGAAAAAATCATTGGTAGAACTCTTTGACATCTGTGCCTGTAAATGCAACTTCGTTTCGCACCAAGATTTTGGCTGCCGAAAAAGCGGATGTAAAGAAAAACATATTAGTTGTGTTTGTCCAAAAGAATCAAGAATACCGAAAGAAGAACTGGAATTCCTTGAGGATCAGAGGACTATGCGAAATATGGTGATTGAAGGTGTGGATGTTACCCTTTCAAGATCTATAGCAAAAAGAAATGCAAGAAAGTTGAAGGAGCAACAAGGAAGCGAAGAAAAATAATCATGCATGAAGAATTCGAAAAGGTAGTCATTGGTGATGTGCTTTCACCTGATACTAATACTGATCTCTCTAGTACTGAAGAAAGTTCAACAACTGAGTCTGAATATGAATGCTCCAACATTCAAATGAGAGCCCCTTTACCCAATCTCGCCATGGAAGCCGACAGGTTTGGTGTTTCAGATAGGGCTGCATCGGCCATTGCTTCAGCTACTTTGGTGGATTTGGGTATCATTGCCGAAAAAGACAGTGACTTTTTTATTGATCGAAGTAAGGTGAGAAGAGAGAGAGAGAGAGAGAAATTGAGAAAAACATTACAAGTTGAAGCTGCACAAAGTTATGGTGATGTTAAAGCTTTATATTTTGATGGGAGAAAAGACAAGACGTTCGTAAAGACAAATAAAGATGGTAAATGGCACCAGGATATAACTGTTGAAGAACATTATGTACTATTGAGTGAGCCTGGTGGAGAATACCTTAACCATTTGAGCCCTAAATCTGGAAAAGCAAGTGATGTATCTGAATCGTTGTTCGCTTACTTGAAAGAAGTGACACTAGACCAGAATCTCCAGGTGATAGGGTGCGACAGTACGAATGTCAACACTGGGTCTAAAGGTGGCAGAATCCATTTCATCGTGGAGAAGCTGAACCGACCATTGCAATGGAGCATTTGTATGTTACATACAAATGAACTTCCCTTAAGGCATCTGTTTGAGCGATACGACGGGAAAACAACAGGGCCAAGATCATTCAGTGGATCTATTGGTAATGCTCTTAAGGCTTGCCATGAGATGCCTGTGGTAAAGTTCTCCTCAATTACGGATGGGGCCGATAGCATCCCAGTTCTCATAGATGAGCTCATAGAAGATTTAAGTAATGATCAAGAATACATGCTCAGAATAAATGGGGCCATAAGAGAAGGATATGTTGACGGAAGCCTAGAGAAGCTCAAGCCTGGTCCCCTTAACAACTCTAGATGGTTAACTCTAGCTAACAGACAGTATGTCGTTATTATGTCTCCCAAAAGAATCCCTCCAGAGAGTTACGTAGCCTTGTTCTGTTCATAGTAACAAACTATGGTCCTAACTGGTTCAATATAAAATTTAAACCGTATCTGCCTGATGGACCCAAACATATCTTTGATGCGATAAAAAGGTTCAA
Organism: Bathynomus jamesi; assembly: GCA_023014485.1. Classification (NCBI taxonomy): domain Eukaryota; kingdom Metazoa; phylum Arthropoda; class Malacostraca; order Isopoda; family Cirolanidae; genus Bathynomus; species Bathynomus jamesi. The sequence goes on from JAJOZX010000306.1 coordinate 87,670, forward strand.
CCTGTTACCCCAAGATATACAAAAAGTTGTCCAACCTTATATATCACGGAATGCCTATTTTGCTCACTCAGAAAATATTCTTCTATCAATGCTGTCAGATAGGTAGTGAGCAAAAGCTGCGCAAAGTTGCAATCGATCGAATAATACAGACAAGAAAGTGAAGAAAGCCAATACAAGGAAAAGCAGAGAATTTAGAGTACCAGAATTGAACTTCAAAGCATCACATTGGACAGACATCATCTTCTGGGATAGGATTGATATCAGAGAACCACCTTTCACTTCTAAATTGTGTGATGAAGAATTGCTTGAGTACGAAACAAAATGTTTCAAAGTTGAGCAATACCCGATTCACACACAGAACGTCGAAAGAGCCGTGAAGTTGGTTACAGATGCATCAGCATCAGTAATATCACAGGAATCAAGAGACGGATTTATTAGGTCAAGAATAGAAAGTCGTTCTCTGCTTCCCTCAGTTGAAACCAAAAAGGATCTGATGCCTTTCCTGAAAAACTAATAATATTTGAGATGAGCGGGTTTTATATCGCATTCAAATGTAATTGATTTACGGCATCCAACCAAGTGAGACCAGATACAATTTTAGTTCAATACAATGTATGTACAATGGTGTTTTTTAAGTATAGTTTTGCATTATAAAACGTTTTTCTTCAATTATTTCTTTTTATAAAACACTTAGTTTTTATGTTATGAGCATATTTTTATTTATGGACAACTGGCTGATGGCCATTTTGCTTTTATGTAAAAATGCGAGAGATGGTTTGAGTTACAAACATTAAATAACTGAATACATCATTTTTATGTTCTAATACACCAAAAAACAAGTGATGCAAATAAATTTGAAAGAAAAAGTTGTTTCACTCCGCCCTACTGTACATCTGTCTGGGGAGATTAATAAGCAAAACTTTTGTTACTGGGGAAGTCATGCTGGCTCTCCAATAAAGCTTCCAAGCAGTGTTGCTAAACTCAATATTTGAGTCGGTTTTGGTAGTATGGCGTCTCTACTGCTTTGAGAATGAAACTGGAAAAACAATAACGGTAAAGCAAAAATTCATAACGTCAGATGCTACAAGATTTCTACTTACCACAACTAATTAGTTTGTCCCATAAAAGAGATAACTGCATTACCCCTACATTCACAGTGGCTTCAGCAGGATGCATCACATTCACACACTGCTCGTAAAACTCGCAACTTTTTGAGGAAACATTTTTCCGGGCGACTAATCTCCCTTCATGAGCCAATGGAATAATCCCTATACTCACCTGACCTCACACCCCCTGACTTTTTTTGAGGGGGTTACATAAAAAACAAGGTCTATTCTACCAAGCTTAAGACACTCGAAGACCTAAAGACCAAAGACTATGAGTATGAGGTAATCAACAACATCCCAACTGAGCTATTTCCAAAAATTATGTCAAACATTTGCGTAAAGTTGAATATTGTGTTAGAAAAAAAATGGCAATTACATTGAACATGTTTAATTAAGGTTAATAAACTTCTATGTTTTACATACCTATTGCGTTTGTCTTTGTGGCTAGATTCCTTTTTTTTTTAAAGCTTAGAACAATTATTTAGAAAGAGGGACTTTTTGAGGACACCTGGTATATGTCAACATTTTCTCTTTTTTTTTTTTTTTTTAGCATTTATTTTTGGTGTCATTCTTATCGTACGTTATCGTTCAATTTTCGTGGAGCGGAATATGACTTCAGTAACGCATGTCGATAAGAAATTCTTTGACACTTCTGTCGATAAAACGAGACAGAATAGCATTCTATTGACTTGGGGCATGTTGTGTATATATATATATATATATATATATATATAATATATATATTATATATATATATATATATGAAATACACCGTATATTGGGGCGTGTAAGTGTACGGTCCAGATTAGTCGATCCCCTAACTTTCAATTTCAGATTTAGATTTTAGCCTATTCTAGGTGTTTAAGTCGACAACCAACTTGGCAACATAAAAAAGTAAAACTTTATAAAAACCTTGTAAAAATTAGTTATCAAATCCTTCATAATCATCATCATCATAATCATCATCTGACATCATAAGTTCATTATATACATCCTGAGATACATTTGCAAGTGCTTCGTCATATGGATCCAATTCAGATGTTGACCAAAAGCGAGCTAATGCAGGACTGAGGACCTATGACAGGTAGACCTGTCTTTAAATACAAGCTAAAATGGAAAGTGGAAGGTTAATTTTTTAGACTGGGCCTATAAGTCAACTACCTACTTTAGGGGCATAATTTTAAGCTTAAAATACCGACTTATACGCCCCAATATACAGTGTATATATACACACCTATATATATATATATATATATATATAAAACATGGTTCAAATCAATATATATATATATGCAAAAACTGTTGCCACCAGTGTTCGAACCTACAACCTCTTAAATAGGTGACAGCACTAGCCACTACACTACGACGGGATAATCGTGCGGATTTGCGCATGATAATACATTTATGGAACCCCAGCGTTCACCAGATAGTTTGAATGAAATGCTTGTCATTACCTCAAGTGCAGGAGGGTTAACACGTAAAATACCTCTTCACACAAAAGCATTATGCGTTTCCTAGGTTGTTTAAATGTATAACAGGCTGTATTAATTTTTATCTCGTCGTAGTGTATTAGCCAAAGCCCTCACTCCTCTATTCAAAAGGTCGTGGGTTCGAACTCTGACGGGTTTATATATATATATATATATATATATATATATATATCATGCGGTTTGCTTCTACAAAGCTTCAATTTAATATTTAGGAGAAATCCAATGACAAGGAGGAATGTAAATGCCATGAAAAGTCTTCTTTAATGCGCAACGTTTCGAGCAATACGCTCATCATCAGGCTAGATAATAACAATATGAAATTAGAATCAATAAATAAATGTGAACAAGACAAAATAATTTCCATAAAACCTATTCAGTAAAAGCAAATTTTAAAAAGACTAAAAGAAGAGGGTTAAATTCAAAGTTATAAAAATTTACATATAAAATTAACCAGAAATTTAAAAAGCTATTTTTAAATTACATATAGTAAATTTGAAATTAGTACACTGGAATAATTAACACTAATACAATGGAATAATTAACGACTACGAACCTTTCAATGCTGGTTCCGAGGCACGAGTAATTTAAAACAAAACAAAACAGGAAACAAGCTATGGGTTGGGCGGTTGGAGTTATAAGTTAGGGGGGGGGGGAGGGGAGTTGGGGAGGGGGTTTATAAAAATTTAGAGGGACAGCTGAGGAATCCACGTTTAGAGAAGGTGTCAATGTTTTAATATAAAGAGATTCCAAAATTCTAAGTGAGTTAGGACAAGAATTACAACCGAGAATTTTAAAATTATCTAAAGTGACATCAGTTTTACATTTTATACTGTGTTTCCCGAATACTGGAGGCTTCTTTTTTATTTAAATTTTACCTGTTCGGCAACTTATTCCCATATGCGAATAAAATCTAGTCCTGAGGGAGCGCACGGTCTGCCAATGTAAGTACCAAGGAGACACCTTGGCAGGTAAATAAATATACAACACCGCTACTATTGCCATTTTTTAGATAGGGTTTTTAGCTCTGATGATAGTTTTTCATGGTTTCTCATGGTCTTATTTTAAGGAACTTTTAGAATTGGTTTTTAAGCAATGTTATTTTACTTTCATAATAAGGTTTACCAACAAATTGATGGTGTTGGGATGGATCACCCGTCGGACCTCTGTCAGCTGATTTTTTTATGACTCATTTAGAAAGTGTAATCTTTAGACAATCTCCCACCCATTGTAAACCAATTTTCTATCGACGCTTCGTTGATGACTCGATAGCTGTTTTTGATAATGCTGTACAAGCGCAACAATTTTTTAACTTCTTAAATTCTCTGCACCCCAATATAACTTATACAATGGAAACTGAGAAAAATGGCTCCCTTCCCTTTTTAGATCTTTTAATTTCGAAAAAGGTGATTCTATTACTACATCAGTTTACAGGAAACCCACTTTTACTGGTTTTGGGCATGAATTTCTTTAGTTTTACTGATTTTAACTATAAGATGTCGTGTATAAAACTCTCTTGTTCAGAGGATATAATTTGACCTCTAGTTTTACCTTACTAAACGATGAATTTAATAATTTAAGATCATATTTTACCAATAATAGTTTTCCTGTTCAATATGTAGATAAACTAATAAGATCTTTCTTAAATAATGTTTATAGCCCTCAACTTTCCTGTATTTCAGTGCCTAAAGATATAAAATATTTCCTGGTACCTGAAATGGGTCCCATGAATAAAGAATTTAAACTTAAATTTACAAAGTTGTTAAGAAAATTTTTTTATCATACTGATTTTCGCATTATATTTATTAACAAAATGTCTTTAGGTAGCTTTTTCTCAGCGAAGGATCGAACTCCTGATTCGTTGCGTAGCGGTGTTGTATATTTATTTACCTGCCCAAGGTGTCTCCTTGGTACTTACATTGGCAGCACCGTGCGCTCCCTCAGGACTAGATTTTATTCGCATATGGGAATAAGTTGCCGAACAGGTAAAATTTTAAATAAAAAAAGAAGCCTCCAGTATTCGGGAACACAGTATAAAATGTAAAACTTATGTCACTTTAGATAATTTTAAAATTCTCGGTTGTAATTCTTGTCCTAACTCACTTAGAATTTTGGAATCTCTTTATATTAAAACATTGACCCCTTCTCTAAACGTGGATTCCTCAGCTGTCCCTCTAAATTTTTTATAAACCCCCCTCCCCCCTCCCCTAACTTATAACTCCAACCGCCCAACCCATAGCTTGTTTCCTGTTTTGTTTTGTTTTAAATTACTCGTGCCTCGGAACCAGCATTGAAAGGTTCGTAGTGTTAATTATTCCATTGTATTAGTGTTAATTATTCCAGTGTACTAATTTCAAATTTACTATATGTAATTTAAAAATAGCTTTTTAAATTTCTGGTTAATTTTATATGTAAATTTTTATAACTTTGAATTTAACCCTCTTCTTTTAGTCTTTTTAAAATTTGCTTTTACTGAATAGGTTTTATGGAAATTATTTTGTCTTGTTCACATTTATTTATTGATTCTAATTTCATATTGTTATTATCTAGCCTGATGATGAGCGTATTGCTCGAAACGTTGCGCATTAAAGAAGACTTTTCATGGCATTTACATTCCTCCTTGTCATTGGATTTCTCCTAAATATTATATATATATTATATATATATATTCCTTTGGCCGGTGCGACGGTAACACGTGTTTCGATCGAAGTCCGAATAAAAGTGGTATTACAGTAAAAAAAACTTTTTTTATGCAGGAAAGAAGGTCCAAAGGCGAACACCCGCAAAAGTGCTCCACCATAGAAGAAGAGAACCAAAATCAAGGTCCGGGGTTTTCGAGATGCGTAGACACTCTGCGTTTGAAAGATTGGAGGTCACAGACAGGGAGAAAGATGGATTGAGGAAGATCTACAGATCCACAGAAGCTAAGGATAACAAAGACCCTAAGATCCACTCTAAGGTTAGCCCGAGAGAAAGAAGAGAATAGAGGGTTAAAAGAAGAGAATAGAGGGTTAAAAGAAGAGAATAGGGAGTTAAAAGAAGAGAATAAGGGGTTAAGTAAGTAGCAAAACCTATCATTCGTAGGTTAACATTCATTCAGAAAAAGAGAGAGAAAGACTCACCATCATCATCCGCCGGCCACTGCCGACAAGTCGGAAAAATAGTCAAAGAGAATAGGAAAGGGGTGAAAGATGAAAAGAAGTAAAATAAGAACGCTTAAAAACCATGCAAACACAGACTTAACTCAAACACTGTCATACTATGCAAGCTACAGACATGCAAGTAAAGAGAAGATAGAAAAGAATTAAAAAAAACAAAAGTATGAAGAGTATAACAAAAAGTGGGTTAGTTCACGCTACGAGCTACACCTACGTTCGTGTTAGTCTATTTTTTTTTTAATATAATTTTATTGCTGGCATATCACACGCTGGCATGTCCTGTTGCTAATTGTTTTATTATTTTAAACGATCTTAATATTTTTGAAATGCCAATCTAAACGGGAAGATTATTCCATTTATCAATTACTTTAAATGTAAAAAGGTTTTAGCGATGTTAGTAATGAAACGTCTGCCACGTAATTTAAATCCGTTATTACGAGTATTCCTAATATCGAAAATGAACAATTTGTTAAAATTTACGTTATCGATTTTATTAACGATTTTGAAAACTTCAGTAAGCTCCCCCTTAATTTCCTAGTTTCGAGTGAATGCAAGTCTAACTCTTTAATCCTATCTTGGTAAGACTTGTTGCGTAGTGACGGAATTAGTTTCGTGGCACGTCGCTGAACCCTTTCCAACCTATTAATATCCTCATGCAAATACGGGCACCAAAACTGAACGGCATATTCTAAGTGAGGCCTGACAAGGGACTTGTAAAGGGGGCAACATAATATTCTTCGATTTAAATTCGAAATTACGCGCTATGAAGCCTAACATACTATTAGCTTCTGCGCAAGACTCCAGGCACTGGTTCCTAACTTTTAAATCCTTAGATACGCGTACGCCTAAATCTACTTCCTCGTCAACGCTCGCTAACTCTCTATCATCTATCGTGTACGTGCACAGTAATTGTTGTTACGAGAACCTATATGCAAAACTTCACATTTGTCTACTTTAAATTGCGTCTGCCACTTATCCGTCCCCTCCATAATCCTATTTACATCGTCTTGGAGCCTATTTCTATCGTCCACGTTAAGAACTTGACCGCCTATTTTAGTATCGTCCGCGAATTTTGACACGTTACTGGTCAAGCCTACATGTATGTCGTTAATGTAGATTACGAATAGCAATGGGCCTAACACTAAACCCTGAGGGACACCGCTACCTACCTCCAACCACCCCGATTCTCTACCATTAACAACGACCCTCTGTTTTCTGGTACGAAGCCATTCCTCTAACCAGTTAGCTACCTGACCGCGTATACCGTGCGCTTTAACCTTCGTAATTAATTTTCTATGCGGAACTGTATCGAACGCTTTTTTAAAGTCTAAATAAATAACGTCAGCCGCTCTATGCCTATCGCATTCGCGCCCTAATTCGTTATAAAACTCTAGCAAATTAGTTAAACAAGATTTATGGCGTGGAAACCCATGCTGACTACTCTTAATCAAATCGCGACTCTCTAAGTGATCGACGATGCGATCCCTAACTATGGATTCCAAAAGTTTACCGACAATTGACGTTAAGCTAATAGGCCTATAATTACTAGCTACTGTGCGGTCGCCTTTTTTAGAAATGGGCGTAACGTTAGCTTATTTGAAGTCTTCTGGTATAATCCCCGCTCCCAGCGACTTATTAAACATTTTTGTTAAGGGGCCTACGATAACGTCTTTCAAATCTTTCAAATGTCTAGCTTGTCGATATAATGCGCAATCTCACCTTCGTAAAGAGTTATTTCATTCAAAATAGTCTCGCTACTAAATGGAACGATATCGGCCACGTCAGGGAAATTATTTACGTCTTCTTCGGTAAAAACTGTCACAAAAAAGTTGTTAAAAATACCCGCCATCGCCTGAGCGTCGGAAGCCAAAGCGCCGGTAGCGTGCACTGGGGGGCCTATGTTATCTTTTATCGGCTTACAATTATTGACGTAGTCAAAAAACGTTTTTGGATTAAGTTTACTATCCGCAGCTACAAGTATCTCAAAATTACGCTTGGCATTCCTACCAGATCTTTTAACCTGACGTCTAAGCTCGATATATCTATTAAAGTTAGCTACCGTGCCATTGCGCTTATTAAGTCTATACGCTCGTTTATGAACTCACCTATTTCCCTAGTCCACCACTTGGGCCTACCATGATTACTAGCGCGCTTTGTCCTACGCGGAATAAACTCCCTTTCCATATTCAAAAACTTTCTTTAAACGCCCTCCAATGAAAATTTGCATCATTACCCATAAATAAATTATCCCAGTCCACTATTCTCATCCTATCCGCAAAACTATCAAAATTAGCCCTACGAAAATCAGGGACTTCTATTACGTTACTATCCTTACTGTTTTCTATCAACAACTTAAACCTAATAATTTGGTGATCACTACATCCCAAACTTTCACCTACTTCCAAACCTTCGACTATATTTTCGTCGTTCGTCATCCACGTCTAAAATATTTTCACCGCGCGTTGGTTCGGTAACCATCTGTCGTAAAAAATTACCTTCCATGGACTCAATCAGTCTCAAACCCTCATCATTACCAGTAAAAGTCTCGTATTTAACGTTAGGATTGCTCCAGAGTTCACCGGTTGAGTAGATGAAAGGCTGGAAACACCGATTAACCCTTGCGTTAGAGAGTTGGACAGAAAAGGAATGAGAAAGTGTAGAAAGTCTGGTGCTGCGTGCTCTCCTTAAAGGAGGAGGCATACAGTTAGAGGATTCAGAAGAGCAGTGTCCGTTATAATAACGATAGTAAAGAGAGAGTGAGGCAACATTGCGGCGAAGAGAGAGTTACAAGGAAAAGGAAAAGAAGTACCTCAAAAGGCCTTGCGGCCCATACCGAGGAGGTAAGAGAGGGACTGAAGACAGTCAGTAAGAGGTGGGGAATTGATGAGACAAAAAGCCTTTGATTCCACCCAGTCAAGTACGGCTGTGTGGGTTGAGCTACCCCATACATGAGAAGCATACTCCATACAGGGGCGGACAAGACCCATGTACAGAGACAGCAACTGAGCGGGGGTGAAGAAACTGCGAAGCCGGTACAGTGCACCTAACCTCTCAGAAGCTGTTTTGGAAAGAGAGTATATGTGATCTTTCCAGGAAAGGTCACGAGAAAAGGAAACGCCAAGAATATTAAGAGAAGAGGAAGGATTGAGTTGTGTTTTGTTGAAGGTAAGGGGATAGTCGCGTGGAAGATTGTGACGAAGACAGATGGAGGAACTGAGTTTTTGAGGTATTGAAAGCCACAAGGTTTTCTCTGCTCCCAATCAGAGATAGCAGAAAGATCAGAGGTCAGGTGCTCCATAGCCATACTACGGGAATCATGGAGTGACTGTTGAAAGGGACGCTTTGGGAAGCGGGTGGAGAAGTGAAGAGTGGAATCATCGGCATAGGAGTGAATAGAACAGGAATAGAACAGGAAATGTGAATTAAAAGATCACTAATAAATAAAAGAAAAAGAGTGGATAACAGACCAGAACCCTGAGGAACACCACTGTTGATAGCTTTAGGAGAAGAACAGTGGCCATCTACAATCGCAGCTGTAGCTCGGCCAGAAAGAAAATTAGAGATGAAGGCACAGATAGAAAGATAGAAACCGAAAGAGGGCAGTTTGGAAATTAAAGATTTGTGCCACACTATCAAAAGCTTTTGATATGTTTAGCGCAATAGCAAAAGTTTCACCGAAATCCCGAAAGGAGGATGACCAAGAGTCAGAGATATGCAAGAAGATCGCCAGTAGAGCGTCCCTTGCAAAACCCATACTGACGATCAGTGGCGTAGCTGGGGGAAAGAGGCTGTGGGAGCGACTTCCACCCGTGATCGGAAAAATATCTGGCCCAGTCGGAAATCTAGAACCGGTTGTAAAAAAATTTGCCAATAAAGGAGAGAGAGATAGAGAGAGAGACAGAGAGATACATTTCTCTGTGGCTAATTTTAAATTCAGCTTCTCATAATAATACATTATATTGTAGCACGACTAAACCTGTGACGTAGTGGCTCGAAAAACATATAGTTTTGAAGGAATTAGCATCTCATCTATAGGCTAAAAAAAAATTCTTACCACTATCCCCCGCGGCCACACTCCCGGGCACTAATCAGTGAGAATATACAGCGATCCACATCCCTCGTCCCCCGGAGTAATGGAGAAAACTTTCCCTCATTTTTTAGTCAAAACCCCTCCCGATACCATTTTCAATCAGATTTCGTGCACCAACGTTTACATTCTACAGTATTAGTAACATGGAAATTAACGTTAGGATTGCTCCAGAGTTCCCCCCGAGATGTGATCTTCGCCAACTCCTTTTCGATTTCAAATACATGAAATGGAAATATGAAGAAATTCCTCTCATAACAGAGGCAAAGCAACTGAATGGAGTGAAGTATTTCTGCGAAAGCTGCATGACCGAAATAAACTCTTTTACGGTCTTTAAAGCGGAAAGAGACTATGAGGGGAAAGCAAAAGAGGAAATTATGAATAATGAACAGGGAAAAACAGAAGAAACGAAGAAAAGGGAAGTAGAAATAAAAGAAGTACCGACACACAACGAGGGCGAGAATATAAATGCAACAGAGGCAAAAAAAACAACACAAAAGAGTTGAAACGGTGGACACTAGCACAAATAGTAAAAAACAAGCAGGCAATCACGAAAACAGACTGAAGTTGTCTCCCAATAAGGAGCTGATACAACCATCAAAAACAAAGGCCCCGAGTAAAAATGAGGAAGGCATTGTATGCAAATATTATGTGAAAGGTAATTGCAGATATAAGGGAGGACAATGTATATGTGAACACCACACTATGTACAATTTCTACTATAATAACGGTCACTGTAAATTCGGAGACAGCTGCAAATGCTACCACCCGGCCATTTGCAAGACTTACGCAAAATATGAAACCTGCAAATACGGAAAAAATATGCTACTACCATCATCTCCCGACAAACTCAAAGGACAAAGGACAACAGGAAAAACGAGAAGAAACCCATGTACACAAATCGCGAAACAAATTTTTTCAACATCGCAGACACAATACGGCTGCTAAGTTTCATACAGTACATGCAGTCGACACAGCTGGGAACCCCCCAGCGGAACCGCTTCATGGCAAGAAGCTACCAGAACAGGTAGGCGGAAAAGGATCTTTTTCAGATGAGCGAAAGAGCTACTAAACACACGATACTGAAGGATAACGAATTTGAAATGCACAAGGGGCAACACAAAACTAAGAACATAGACATTGTCCTGGCTAATATTCAAGGGATAAAACCAAACCACTCACTTAACAAAGTTTCATACCTGAAAGGATTTATGGACGAAACAAAGGCCGACATTGCATGCCTCACAGAAACACAGCTTAAAGATTGCCAAGGAGACTGCGAAAACTGCGAATGTTGTATTCATAAGAAAGAGATAGGCTACATATCGATAGTTACAATTTACTAAGAGCTGATAGAACAGCGAGACGTAAAGGTAGCTGTACTATTTATGTACGTGAGAGTCATATGGCAGAGACGATAATAAATAATTCATACAGCTTCGTGGAACTTTTAGTAGTAAAAATAAAAAAATAAATAAACGTGGTACTTAATGTATAGTCATCTATAGACCTCTAAACACTCCAACTGAAAAATTCTCCGATGCCATTGCTGATATCAGAAACTTAATAAAGTCCATAAACTCTCCATCCCCCAATACAATTACTCTGCAGAGATTTTAATTTCCCATTTATAAAATGCAAAAAGGTGTGTGTGTATATGTGTATGTATTATATATATATATATATATATATATATATATATATATATATATATATATATATATATATATATATATATATATATATATCAGGACTAGAGGGGGAACAAGAGAAGACCAGGAACAAGCAAAAATGTTGATGGTTTTCACAAACAAGTTTATATTGGCACAAGAGATAACAGAAAACACCAGAAAAAATAACTGCCTGGATCTAGTATTCATGAATAACACGAACTTGATTGATGATATAAAAATAACCCCATCGATTATCTCAGACCACAACATAATCGAGATGTCAACAAATTTGGCGAAAACATTAAAAGACAATATCCATACTGAAGAAAGAAGCAAATTTGTGACTTTTAACTTAAAGACTTAAAGACTCCAAGACTATAAATTGGGAAGCAATCAGATTACACATAGCCCCAAATAGAGTGGAAAACAGTTTTAGAGAATAAAACAACCGAAGAAATGCTAACAACCTCGGAAGAAAAGACGCTGGAAATTTTGGAAAAAATTATGCTCCGAAAGCAGGCCAAAAGGAAAGAGGAAGTGGCTCTAGAGGCAAAGAATAATAGTCCGCAAAAGAGAGTACTGACAAAATTAGTTAATTGCAGAGAAAACAATACCAGGGAAGTAATACAAGAAAAACTGGAGAGTATCGATAGGGAAATACAAACCCTGATTAAGGGCCATACAGAGAGGGAAGAGGAAAAGGCGGTAGAAGTAATAAAGGAAAACTCAAAATACTTACAGTACATAGCTATGCGAGAAAGAAAACAAAAACGCGCGCCACTATCGGGCCCTTAAGGAAAGGAAATAATGAACTAACCGAAGCTCTAAAAGAAATATCTGATACAATGAGGGCCCAGTACGAATCAGTCTTCAAGGAGAGAAGAAAAATTACAAGGAGGTTGTATAACAGATTTTTATTTTACCCGAGAAGATAGGACAAATGAAATCACATTCAGTTGCAGGTCCGTTCAAATGGAACGCATTATTGATTAAAAACTGTAAAAATGAAATAGCTACACCATTATACTGGCTATGGAGAAGATCCCAAGACACTGGGGAAATACCGAGCATCCTAAAAATAGCAAACAATGTTCCTGTATATAAAAGAGGAGATAGATCTCAAGCAAAAACTATAGACCAGTTGTTATTTTTTTTATTGGGTTCAAAATCCCAGCTGAGCCGTGAACGGCCAAGCTCTGAAGGGCCAGTTCAACCTACAGCACAAGTTAAGCTAGATTAAAAACTTACAGACTTGGAGGTCCTATTAGGTCCTACCTCAGGGTTGCTGACTCGATGTGGGCCTACCTTAGGCCTCAGTTGCATGAATTTAAGATAAAAAAACAAAAGGGGCACTATTTATGGTCTTCTTTCTAAACCTTGCAACAACAACACAACCTGTACTATTGCACGATGCAACAATCTTGTATCTAAACAACCAAACTGAATTGCAAGAGAGCTCTCTATAAGACCACACCCTTTAAGTATCGCATTCCACAAACGAGTAGAAAAGACGCGCAGCGCCCCAAGAAATGATACCACAAGTGCCCAAACAATGATGCCACAAGAGCCCAAAAATGCTAGCTCTAAATTAAGTGTATTTTTCACTAACCTTACAATTATGAGATGGATATATATACACCTTAACTTAATATATACAAGCAATGCTGCATCAATCAGCTTAGTCATCATATCGCCTTGGGACAACAATGGTTCTTCCTCTTCTAGATTTTCTAACACCAGTGTCATTGCCATCCCATCTCACCAAAGTATTGAAAGAATAGATAGAGAGAAAATCTATGACTTCTTGGAGACACTGGAAAGATTCAACGAAAATCAGCACGGATTCCGTTCAGGAAATCATGCCTATCACAACTTATAGAGCACTATAACAATATCCTAGACGCACTGGAAGGCAATGAAAACTACGATGTCATATACACGGATTTTGCTAAAGCTTTCGACAAATGTGATCATGTTATAATAGCACATAAAATGAAACATATGGGAATAACAGGCAAAGTGGGAAAATGGATCTACAATTTCCTCAGAGAACGTCTACAGGTCGTCAAAATTCAAGGTATATCATCAGAATCGGAAGTGCGCAGCTCAATACCACAAAGAACAGTAGTGGCCCCCTCTCCTATTCATTATTATGCTAACAGACATAGACAATGAGGTAAGCAGCAACAGTACAGTAACATCCTTTGCAGACGATACAAAGATCAGCAGGAAAATCAGCGATGCAAAAAAGCTAGAGGCCTTACATAGGGACACAAACAGAATATACAAATGGTCAGAAGAGAACAACATGACATTTAATACCGAAAAATTTCAGCTTTTGAGATATGGTAGAAATAGTCCGGTTCACTACGTCAATAAAAACACTCGTTCAAAATTTATGGAGATTAGCAAACCAGTGCATTTTTGGAAAGCTTATGGCATCAGGAATCTGAAAATCAATGTTACATTTGCGCATAGCCGCCATTTTGAATTTTCAAAATGGCCGCCATAAAATAAGAATTTCCGAATATCTCAGCTTGTAATTGACATAGAAACTTAATTCTAAATGCTAATCCTATGTTTCCAGGCCCAGGGAATCCAAAGCTTATGTCAAATTAGTGATTATGAACACCAAAAACCAAGAAAAGAAGTTTGTGAAATCATGTTTGTATTTTCATGAAAAAATGCACACTCAAATTGTTGGTAGTGACAACACCATACGTATAGACGTATTTCCTATCTCAGTTTGACACATCATTACACATCATCATCACTCTCAGTGTCATATTCAACATTACAGTCTACATCGTTTTCGCATTCTGTGCCGCACAAGCATAGTTCTGTGCAAGGCAAGTTATTCCTTCTGCATGAACATCTCTGTGTAGAACAGTTGGTTTTGCAGTGGCATCTGACCAACTCGATGATGGCTTGCGGGGCAGGAGGAACCTTTGTGGTGACTGGCAATATTTGGCCACTTTTGTCCTGATAGTAACCAAATTTCAGGGGGTCAAAAGGCTGTTGCTGCATAACATTGGCTTGGCACCATACTCGGCTTTGTAACCGCATACGCTGTATGTGTTCCTCAAGTGCACCGAGTGTAGGAGGTAAGTTGTTGCTTTCAGGTAGGTTTACAAAACAGATACCATCTTAGATCAGGGATACTTGCAATGTGAATACCCTTGGGACAGTAGCTTGAGCACACAAATTTGGCCAATACGTCTTTCACCTCCTGTGTTAGGTCACCTTTCTCCGGTAGTTTCATCAGTGCTCTGACTAAGTGCATGTCAGCTTTCATATACTGCTGAAACAATTTTGTTTTGCCTATTCCTGAGAATTTTCCAACATTGTCTGTTCCAGTGAATGCATGGAATACAAGTAAAGCTTGCACCTTTTCTTTGCCCAAAGCTCTCCAGATTGGCTCTATTTCGACTGTACCTGATACCATCAAAATAGATGTCTTTTTGCAGAGCTTGTCATAGTGTGCCACAGCCAGAACCAAGACGTCAGTATCAGGAGTGAAGAATACTAGCTGTGCATCAGGACACCGCTGTGATGCCTCCTCTGCCAGGCAGATCATCAATGTGTCAGCCTCCTCGTGATTGTTGTCTTCAAAGTGCATGTTTCTGTTGCTTCTGGTGTGACCTGATGCTGATGTGATGACTAACTGAGGTGAGTTTTTGTTGTAATCAAGGGTTGCTTTGGCGAGATAGTCTGTCAAATCTGCTTTCGTTTTTTCGTGCGATAGAAACCGTGCCAGTAGGATGTGTTTGATGTTCGTATCATCTGCAACCTGATACTGTATAGGAGCTTTTCCTTGTCGTCGTCTCTCTCTAGTTTCCTCCTTTAGTGAGTCAGGTTTGTATGTATCGAAGACCAGGATGACCTCACTGAACCCTGCTGTCAAGCTCACGAGCCTGTCATTGAAACACTGGGCTAGATCTTTGACTGTGCTGATTGTCCCTGATTTCTTTGTCATCTTCTGGACAAGCACCATTCCATCAACAATGGCGATCTTTTGATTTGATGACGACGATGGAGATGATGATACAGGACCTCTGTCATCATCCTGCTCTTTGGCCGCTAGAGCTTCTGTCTGTTCCTGGGTTTCATCTGTTTTTGCCAGCTTCTCAAGGCTGTGTATCAGCTTGGACTTGTCAGTGCATGGCAGCATTGAGCCGTCTGGTGCAAATAGTGCTCTCGGAGTCAATGTGAACTCATAGTTGCCAACTGCATTCTTCTGATCGATGTCCCTGCTCGACCTGGTGAGAACCATCAGCCGACCATAGAGATCTTTGGTCTCTTTTAGGTCAACTGTCTGGTCACGGAACTTGAAAGTTTGTTTCTTGCTGCCAGACATGTACATCTTGTTCTGCTTTTTGACTGGTGCCCAGAGACTAACATCTCCATTGATACGTTCAGTGACATAATCTTCATAAAGCTTCTGTCCGATGTCATCAATGTTCAAGATTTGTGGAACATACTCTTGTCGTACATATGCATGTGTGATGAAATTGTATAGCTGATCACCTTCAACAGCAAAGGGATTCCCGTGGCTCAGTATTGCAGCCTTGATTTTGTCAACAGCTTCATGTTCTTTCCTGACAGCACTGGGTCGTACATCATGGTGTTCCTCTGGCTTGTTTACTTGAAGCCCGAACTGTCCTTTAAACTCTGTTGAGAGGCACGACATCTCTGGAGAAGCCAAGAAGAACCGCTGCCTAGCATTCGCATTATTGGAAATGCCAATTAGGCCAGAATGAACCTTCATCATCTTGTTGAGATGTTCGCAGGCATGGTCTGCACCTATTGAGACGAACGGAATCTCACTCTTGGTGACAGATATGTTTCCATCTTGAAGTTCTCGCCATGTTGCTGGATGGCTTGTCTTCATTTCGTGCATGTCGGCGATGTACCTTGGCCAGAGGCGTTTGTATTTTATTCGATCCATTGCGAAAAACAGCTTGCTGAGTGCTTCTCCAGCCTCCAGATGGAGAACGAGATCAGCATTTCTGGATGCTTCAACAAAGAAGATGGTTTCAACCCGGTGGAGGTAATTCATCAATGACTTGAACATAGCGTTAGATGATTTCTGAGCTTCCCACTTCTTCAGCTGTTGAATGACATCTTCGTTGGTCAAGACTTGAAGCAGGTGAGTGTTAGCAATTCTGATGCATTCTGCTCCATCACTTGTCCCAGAAGCTGTGTTTGTGCAGGCTTCCTGCAATTCATTTGCTGGTTTCGAGCAGATTTCTTTTAGTTGTGGCATCTCTGTGAAGAACTGTTCTAGAGCAAGTTCATACAGAGCCATGTAAGTGTGGATGTGTGCACGGAGTGCTCTCTTGTAGTGGCCGCACTTGAGGATCTGTCTCGTTGTAGCAGGCCCATATACATCTGCCTCAATCCATGCATCATCTATGCCAGAATTTTCTATTGAGGCTCCGAGTGCCCTCAGTGCAGCCATCACAGCATGCAGCTCCCCAAGTCTCGGAACAACTTCTCTTTTCAAGTTAGGTCTTGCATCTAGCAACTGTACTGCCTTCTCGTACAGGGCCATGTCAAAGGTTATGACAGTTGGGTGGTTTTCACCAACTGCCAAGCTCTTCAACTGAGACGCTTGCAACATCACAGTCAGCATGGTAGACCACTCATGTGCGACCTCTGGAAGTAGAGGCAAGGCACCGACTTGAGTCAGTGACTGACTAGATGACACAAGTGATTTGTAGCCTGCCCAGCCTGGGATACTGCTTTGTGATTCACTGTCGGTTGATCTAGACAAAGCAGATGCAATCATCCAACCAAGATTGGTTAGTTCATAGGATTCAGCAACACCTGTGGAACACGCCTTGAATTCCTTTGCTCTCTTGACTGGCCCAGGTTTTGGTTTACTGCAAGGCTCGATGGGTACATGATAAGGGACAACCGACAGGTTTTTTGCCTCACTAACTTCCAAATTGGGTGCGATTGATTCTCCAGGCGCATCTGCCTTCTGATACACTGCGGTGATTGTGCCATGTGTGGTGCCTTTGCCATCTACAGTGTCCTCTGCAAAATCTGTATTATCAACAGCGAAGAAGACAAATGTACCTTTCTTGAGGAAAGGTGGTACATACAATCCATCAAATTGTTTTGTGTTTTCCACAACAGCATTGGCAATTGCTGTTTCTAGGAGCAAGGCACGGCTGTGTGATACGCAGTAGTTCTGTACATGGAGGAGGTCCATCAGCGCCTTGTTCCTGGTGCCATGATGTACAGTGAGTGCCAACCCTATAACCTGTGGGTTTTCTCGTGTGTGTGGTGTCCGAAATGTGTCAGTGGCTTTCTTGGGCACGTGGTGCACTTGTCTCCTGGTCTTGAAAGCATACATGGTATTCTGACTTATGGGCAATGCTGACCTGTCAACTGTCCTGCTCCTCATCTCCGTTTGCAGCTCCTCCTCAGATCCCACCAAATCCACCGTATAAGGCTGTACAGCTCGGTCGAGACATCCTCTCTTGTGCTGGATACTGTAATTGTGTGTGTTTCCTTCTCCTAAGCGAAATTGGCAATGCTGTTGCGTATTAGCTTAGCTGTCTTGTATATCATCATTGTCTTGTCCATTTCACTTGTGGCATCTTGCATCAAGGAAGTGTAGACATATCTTCTTCGCAGGCTTCAGGACAGTAAAGAACAGATGGTTTTCTTCTCTCTTTCGGCCTCCCTGACTTCACACTTGATAACTCTGCAAGAATTTTGTCCTTTAGCCACTGTCGTGTCAGTGTCGGAGTGTGCTTCTGTGCCTCATCACTACCACCAAGCATAGATATGTAGGTTTTTTCGATGGCATCCATGGGTAGATGAGCCTTATTTTGGGTTTGATATTCAATGAGATTGATCAGCTCAATCAAGCATGGTACTTGCATTGGTAGGTCTGTCTTTGTAGACTTGGCCCGGTTGCTGGCATCATCCCTCAGGACATGGAACACATATCGTGTCCAGCATGGTTTGTGGTATCTTACATCTATCGCATGGGCATCACTTGGTGAGAGTGCATTGCTTAGTCTTGTCATCAATACTGGATCTTGGGAAATATCCACAGCTCGTCTAAGTGCCTTCCCCGCGTTTTCAGTTCGTACGGTGAAGAGACGCTGGTCATCATCTTCTTGACATAAGAAGCAGTGATCCCTTGTCAACGGTTCTGTCGCAGATCTAGTGAAAGGTGCTGAGGTGCCTGGGGTTGCTGATTGCTCCATTTCAGAGCTTGTTCTTTTATGCCCACGTTTTTTCACAGCATAGGTTCCTGTAGACATGGCATGCTGCAAGCGGTCTCTCGCTCGCTGTATGGATATTTGATTTGTGGCATCAGAATAACAACTGCGATGCCACATGGGTTTCCTTTCAATCAATATTTCTTTGGTAAAGTCTTTGAGGCGTCTTTGGATGTCAACATATTTTCCATCCTGTAAGCTGGCTCTTTCTTCCACTACATCGAGTAGTTTCTGGTATGATTCTGTTCTGGGGTACTGAACAAGTGTTCCTTTGCTGGCAGTGGACTCCTGACAAATAATGCACTGCTTCCAGTCTACTGTGTCCATGGACGACTTGACTGAACTCAACTTGCTGGTTCCCGGGTCTTCACTCATGATGACTCAGGCACTGAAAAGAAAGAGAGCCACCACTATATTAACCAACACCACGATAATTGTGTACTAGTTGTGTTAACATAAATTTTTACAGTATAAAATTAAATATTACAACACTATTGCAAAAATACCGCAAAATTATTGAAGCATCAGGATTTATAAACACTGTTGCAACTGCCGCCAAAATGGCCGCCAAGCAGGCATCTGCGCAAATGTAAACATTACTTTTCATATTCCTGATGCCATAAGCTTCTCAAAAATGTACTGGTTTGCTAATCTCTATAAAATTTAAACAAAAATACATAGTGAACCTGACTAAAATGAGGAACTTAAACAGAGAGTATATTATTCTCCAGATACTCGAAGACAGGAAATTCAGAGAAGCACGAAAGCGATAGATTTGGGGGTTATAATGACCGAAGATACGAAATTCGAGACGCAAAATCAGATAATGATAAACAAAACAAAAAGCGTTACAGGACAGGTACTAAGAACCTTCAAAAGAAATGACAAGAAAGTAATGATTCCCCCTGCTGAAAACACTTATCATACCAAAACTTGAATACTGTTCAGTCTTGACGTCCCCATATTAAAACGAAGAAATTAATAAACTAGAAGAAACTCAGACATTTCACAGCCAAGAATGATGTCTGCAAAGAACTCAACTACTGGGAAAGACTATGTAAACTAAATCTGTATTCCCAGGAAAGAAGAGAGAGGTACACAATAATCTACATATTGAAAATGATCGAAAAACTGATACCCAACCTGAAACTAAACCCAATTACCATCCAAACAACACTGGAAAATAGGAAAGGCAGAATGTGTAGTGTTCCCAAATTAAAGGCCCGACAAGGGACCTCTCCAACAATGAAGGAACACAGTTTGGTTGTCAGGGGCAAGACTTTTTAACCAGCTTCCAGAGGACCTCAGGAACGTTACAGGAGTCAAAGTTGAAATCTTCAATTGAAGACTAGATGCCTGACTCAGGACGGTACTACATGAGCCGGGTGTATCTGGCTATGTGCGATGGAGAGCACAAGAGAGCAACTCCTCCTCCACCGAGGTGAAGAAAGGCCAACGCACGGGACTGCTTTGAGGTTACGAGGTGTATATATATTATATATATATATATATATATATATATATATATATATATATAATTCCTGGCGAAGTTTTTAACTCTGACATCAAAACAACCCTCCTAAATCTGGACTAAATCGATAGTGTTGCACACTTTTAAGGGCGAATAATTCTCAAAATCACACTAAAGATTTAGTATGTCCGAAACTTCCTACTATAGGTACAAACTTTTCTTATTTCAAATCCTGCCAAAGATTTCCCCTCCTGCCCCCATTCCTAATCTTTGGATTTTTTTCGAAGGGGTGGGAAGAGACAGAATGTAAAGGAAAAGCGGATAAGCCGTTATTATTAGTGCTCTAAACCCGTGGATTTGGATGTTGGGATGGTGCATTTTCGCTTCTCAAGAATATACTGTAGATGTTGATTATTTTTTTAGTGCCTCTTGCGATGATGAAGGTGCGGTTAAGGTATGTAGCACATATATTAATTAACGGATTATTATTATTATATTATTATTATTATTCCGTCAATCACATTTAAATTATACGCCAATTATAGATAGTTCTTACATCTCTCTCTCTCTCTCTCTCTCTCTCTCTCTCTCTCTCTCTCTCTCTCTCTCTCTCTCTCTCTCTCTCTCTCTCTCTCAGCCGTTAAAAAAACCCTTTAACGGTTTCTCTATCTTCATTTTGCGTTCAATTTCTGAACCCTTTTTTCGGTAAAGAATTTGCCCGCATTGTTTTAAAAATTTTCTTTTTCAATAAAGTTAAAATTCTTTTAAGAGGAAGAAGTGAAAAGTGAAATAAATAAAAGTAAATAAAAGTGAGGAAGTAAAAAAGTAAGTGCCCATAGAAACTTCCATAATAAGTGTATTATGACATAATAAAAGTTATGAACAGATTTAACTGATATAGACAAGTTTAAATTATAATATATATATATATATATATATATATATATATATATATATATATATATATATAGGGGTGTTTAATAACATGTGGGACGCACTTTCAGTTTGTCATGGCTTACTGGTATAGCTTACTGGTATGAGTCCGCTTGTATTTGTGTATCAAAATAAAGATTTTGTATTTTGAAACAAAGTTTACTTTCTGATGTATTTTCTAAAACGCTTTGTTCAATGTATTGTTTAGGTCAGCAGGTTTGCCGGATCAGTCGGTCGCGGGTCAAGTATGTCACGAGTCAGGTGCTGGACGGGTAACGTGTCATATTTGGTGACCCGTTTCCAACTCTGAGAGAGAGAGAGAGAGAGAGAGAATGGAAATAATTCTAATCTATAAACGCTACATCATAATTACTAATTTCTTCATTACTAAATCATAAATTCCATAAAATGCTAGAAATAATTTCAATGAAAATGATAATGTAAAATAATGGTATAAAATTCTTCCCTATCTTCTTTATTGACCCTCGAGCAAATTTATTACATTACATATTACATTCTATTATACTTCAGATATGATATTCACTTGTTTATTCTTTTATATTTAATTAATAATGACTATTTATATATATATATATATATATATATATATATATATATATATATATATATTATATATATATATTATGATGTGAGTGGTAAATCTTTCGTTACTATTGAATTTCCCTTTTTTGCTTTCAATCAACTTTCGCAAGCCTCTTTTTCTCAACTTTTGCAGTTCTCTTTCTCAGCATTTTTCAGTCTTTTTATCACTCTTTTTCATCTTTTTTTTCACCTTTTTTTCAGTACTTTTCACTCTTTTTCAACCTTTTCAATTCTCTTTTTAAGCACTATTTTTTTTTAGCTCTTTCTCAACACTTTTCAAATCGTGATTTTAGTTTTAATTTACTTTTGTACGAAAATTAATAATAAAATTTTAGTGTTCTTCATTTGCAAAAATATGTACTTTAATTACAAATAATTTCTGTTGCAATTTTTAATATTAAAGTTACGAGACTTCAAAGGATCGAAAATCCATTATTAAATTCAATTAAACCATGACTTGAAATCAAATTTTATATATATAATATATATATATTATATATATATATATATATATATATATAGCCTACGGTAATATGATTGTGGTTATGATTGGAACAGGTATATTTGTGTTGCCTTAGGAAGAAATACAAACTTGTTGCGCACTCGCTTACTCCTGAAGAATCTTGTATCCGGACTTATCAAGACAGGAGCGTCTGCAATGCAAGCTGACGACATATGCACGAAAATGGATATGAATCAAACTGTTCACTGGATTATGAAAACTCAAAACATTGTTGCTTCTAGTGGTATGAGCCACGTACAGAAGCCTCGTTAATACGCTAACCATCTACTTATGTACTTTATAATGATCTCGTATCTTGAATGGGTGTGTATAGGTGGATCGGTGCTTTGTAGTAAAAATGAATTCTTTCTTCTGACACACTTAAGCTATATAACACGTGTCTCAAGTATTAAGAGAGAGAATATATATATATATATATATATATGAAAATTATTTCACGAAAGTAACACGTGAAAAATAATTATGATGAATAAAACCACGAAGGAAAGGAAACACAGAATGGTGCTCAAGCACTTTCGTCTAATGACATCCTCAGGATGTCATCCTGAGAATGTCATTAGACGAAAGCGCTTGAGCACCATTCTGTGTTTCCTTTCCTTCGTGGTTTTATTCATCATATATATATATATATATATATATATATATATATATATATATATATATATTATATATATATATATTAATCAATATTTGTGACATTCATAATTATAACTTATAGTAAGTGGAAGTAAGATGAAAAGCGTAACATTTTTCACACATCATTTCGCCCATACGCCTATTTCAGGGTACGAGTAATCCGCAGCTGCATTGCCAAGCAAACAGGGGATCAATGTACTGATACGTAGTTCATCACCACTGAAAGCAATAACGCTCCGCGTCATCACAGTTCCAAAAATATTAAAATATAGGTTTCAATGGGCTACTTTTTCCTTTGAAGTTGCAGCTGTCAAAGATTTTCTTCAACTTTCTTGGCCAATGGACCTGCTTCAGTTTTCAGTAACAAGGATGAAATTTAAAAAATGTTTTATGATGATACAATGTGTCATTATAGATGAGTAACTGGTTTTTTTTTTAATGCCACGACACTGTTGTATTAGATTCCACGTGTATTCAGTTGGAGGTGGTGCTACTTTCTTATGAATATACAGTAACCTATACCAGTACCTGTTCATACTTATCCATACACATCCATCTGATCGATGGGACGGTCTACTGACTCTAAAAAAACTAACTTAACCTAACCTAAGTTTAACTTAACTTAACCTAAGCCACAATAACTTGTTAATTAAATGTGACGTCGAGATTGACGTTAACCCAATATATTGATGTATCATATAATACACCAAAATCCCCTAACTATCAAAACACCAATTTTACAAAAGAAAAATGCTAAATAATGTCTAACGTTTACGAGCATCTGAAACCTAATTTTTACGATGACGGAAAAACTCAAGTCCCTATAAAGGGACTTAAGTGCCACTTTCGTGGTTTTGGAATACCGTCGTCGATGTAGGTTTACATATTAAATAAAACATTTTTAAAATCCTTTCCATACTGAAATACGTTACATATTAATGCACATATTATATATGGAATATTTAAACGACCAATACAGAATATCAGAACACAGATTACAAGGTTCAACGAATGTTACGTATTAGAACACATCTACTGAAACACTTGTTGGTTTACGTCGTCGTCGTCGGCCTAGGCAAGCTACGGCTTGGGACCGTAGCGCATCTATCCGGTATAGGTTAACCTGGATGATGTAGCCATAAGCACTGCCGCTAGTTAAGTGCCAACCAGTGATTATCTCACTAGCCGTATTGAGTCCGTTAGGCGAAACTGCGACAGTACCAAAGGTGGAAAATATAACCTTTGGTTTTCTATTATTTTTTGCAAAATGGACATGGTATTAGATTAAAATAAATATTTGAATATAAATAATTAACTGACAATTGTGATATATAATTAATTATGTTTACATACAATAAAATAATATAGTATACATAAAATTAGTATTAATGTGGTTCACAATTGAATTATAATGGGGTAACTAATTTAAAATGAATTTATAACTATTCCGAAATTCAAGACGGTAAAATTAACATTTATCTTGAAACTAAAATAAGAGTATTCACTACACACTCCCCCACCAGAGAGGAAGTTCAAAGAGTTCCGAACGACACAGATTTCCGCTGAACCTTTTTGGTAGCTACTTGTACCTCACTTAAGGTTGATTCCAAAAACGCAGGCTTAAGACGATCGATAGAAACCTTGTCGACCTTGGAACCGCGCTGGATGAGAAATGATTTGCGCGTACGTCGGAGAACTTCATAGGGTCCGTCATATGGACATTGGAGAGGCCGTTTTGGGACAGGTACACGAACGAAAACGTGGGTGCAAGACTGGAGGGCTGGGGAAACAAAGATGTTCTGTTGGCTAGTCAATCGAGGGGGAACAGGCTGAAGGGACTGCATGTGAGAGGAAAGTGTCTGAGCGAATTCCGTAGGATCACATGACTTATCCCTGCAGTGAAGTAGCCACCTGGTAGCCGCAGTGTTGTTCCATAGACTAGTTCAGCCGCTGTAGTCTTCAGATCACTCTTAAATGCAGAGCGAATACCAAGCAACACGAGTGGAAGCTTATCCATCCAATGGGAGTCTTCGTGACACATAAGGGATGACTTCAGCTGGCGATGGAAGCGTTCGACGAGGCCGTTAGCTTGCGGATGATACGCACAGGTATGCGCATGTACTGTACCCAACAAGCTGGTAAACTTCTTCCAAAGCGAAGACTCAAATTGGCGACCTTGGTCAGTGATGACTTTTGTCGGCAATCCAAATCTTGATACCCATCCATGAAGAAAGGCTCTTGCAACAGTGTCCGCTTGGATATCAGGAAGTGGGATGGCTTCAGGCCATCTGGAAAAGCGGTCGAGACAGGTGAGCAGATAACGTTGGCCTTGAATCACTGGAAGAGGGCCAACAATGTCTACATGAATTACCTCAAATCGCTGGGATGGGGGCGGAAATGCGTCAAAGGGGGACCTGGTGTGCCTTTGGACTTTGGCACGCTGGCAGGCAAGGCACGTTTTGGTCCAATGTTTGACATCCTTCCGCATCGAGGGCCAAACAAAGCGAGAGGTAACCAGGTGTTGCGAAGCACGGATACCAGGATGGGAGGGGTTATGAAGATCCGTGAAGACTGCTTGTCTGTGACATGGAGGGACATAAGGGCGAATAGCAGCTGTTGATACGTCGCAATAGAGGGGCACAGACAATCCTGGCATACTCATTTTCTTGAGGGAAAGTGAGTGAGTGGAGTCTTCTCTGAGCAGGTCTTGTAGTTCCACATCCTTATCTTGATCCTGTGCAATAGCATTCCACAGTGTAGAGCTGAGGGTAACAGAAGTAATCTCTATTCTTGAAAGTGCATCCGCCGGAGTGTTCAAGACACCTTTGATGTGGCGGATATCTGTGGTAAATTGCGAGATATAATCGAGTTGCCTGATGACTCTGGGAGAGTGGTTACAGCTGTTTTTATTGAAGACAGTGACCAAAGGTTGTGGTCGGTAAAAACACAAAACTCTCGGCCTTCAAGGAAATGTTGAAAATGCTTCACGTTTAAGTAAATAGCAAGAAGTTCACGTCCGAAAGCACTATAACGCGTTTGGGCTGGCTGCAGCATTTTCGAGGAAAACGCGATGGGTGCTTGTTGACCGTTAATAGTTTGTTCCAACACTCCACCGATCGCAACATCTGATGCATCGACCGTCAGAGTTAGGGGGCATCACTGATAGGAAATGACAGAGACAATGCACTATTGATAGCATTTTTGGCATTGTCGAACGCCTGTAAACTATCGCTACACCATACTAATTTCGTTACCTTGCGTTTGTGTGTGATCATAGCGTGTAGAGGAGCAAGAACACTGGCACAGTTTTTAATGAACTTGTGGTAATAATTTACCAAACCTAGAAACCGACGTAACTCACGCTGATTATTTGGCATTGGGTAATTTTTTATCACTTCACACTTGTCCTGAAGGGGGGTAATTCCGTGCTGCGAAATCGTGTGACCAAGAAATTCCAAGGTTGGCTGTGCAAACACACACTTAGATGCATTAATAGTAACACCGTATTGTTCTAAGCGTTGAAAGAGGAGTGAAAGATGTTCCTTATGTTCCTCTTCCGTTGAGCTGGCCACAAGCAAATCATCGATGTAGGCATAAACAAAGTCTAAGCCTCTGGTGACCTCATCTATAAACCTCTGAAAGGTTTGCGCAGCATTCCGTAGCCCGAACGGCATCTTCAAAAATTCGAATAACCCAAATGGTGTACAAACTGCAGTCTTGGGAATATCCGAAGGCTCTACGGGAATGTGGTGGAAAGCCTTAACGAGATCTATTTTACTGAAGATAGATTTGCCGTGGAGAAGAGAAGTAAAGTCTTGGACATTTGGTACCGGATATCGGTCCGGGATGGTTGTCGAATTTAAAAACCGGTAATCCCCACATGGTCTCCAGTCTCCTGACTTCTTCTGGACCAGGTGTAGGGGAGAGGACCAACTGCTTTTGGAAGGTCTTATTATCCCAAGATCCATCATAAGCTGGAATTCCGATTTGGCAGCTTTCAGTTTGTCCGGGGCAAGACGTCTGGGTTTTGCAAACACAGGGGGACCTTTTGTTGTAATGTGATGGGTAATGGTGTGCTTAATGGTATCACCCATCTGCATAGGTTGAAGAATTCCTGGATATCGTTGGAAAAGGCACTGGTACATGGAATTAGGGGGAACGAGGGAAAGTGCAGAGTTAGAGGCGTCCGGAAGGGCAACCTGTTTGGCAAGAACAGAAAGCAGTGTGGCCTGGTCGCATAAGCGTCGCTTGTCAAGATCCACCAGGAGTTTGAAATGCTGGAGGAAGTCAGCGCCGATTATGGGATGCCGCACTTGAGCACAGATGAAAATCCACTTGAAGGATCGGTGAAGGCCCAAGTTTAGTTCACGCGACTGAGTACCGTACGTGGGTATGCGTGAACCGTTAGCAGCGTATAGAGGCGGAGATTCCGAGTGCGTATGACCAGATTTTTGAGGGAATACACTGACTGACGCTCCGGTATCGACCAAGAAATTGACACCAGAGTTCCTGTCCTTTATGAATAACAGGTTGGCAGTGCGAGTACTAGACGCCATTAGGACTCGCTGCTGGGGTTTTCCGACGAAAAATTGCAAGGGGAGATGCACTTCCTAGCCTTCTTTCCAAATTTCGAGTGGTAGAAGCAGATCTTCCCGGAACTCGAACGATGCCTCTTCGTAAATCTTGACCGAGAATGGCTTCTTTGCCGTTGATTTTGTAGCAGAGAACAAACGTGGTTGAGTTGTTGACTTAACTCTTCCACTTTCAACTCCAGTTCCGATTGTGTTCACGTTGTTGACCGGAGCTGTGTCAATCTCCACTACTTTGTCGGCAGTTTCTGCTAGTTTATCAACTGGAGTAGCAGGATCCATAGTGGCCAAGACACGCTGAGCTGATGGAGGAAGTTTCTGCAAGAACAACTGTCTAAAGATGTCCTTATCGAAGGTTTGTGCGCGTTCGCCTAGAGCGCACTGCATAGCCCTCAGCATTTGAGTGGGCTTACGGTCTCCAAGTTCTTCTTTTGAGATTAACTGATGTAGTTTCTCACGCTCGGAGACAGTGGTGCGGCGCAGGATGGCAGACTTCAGATCGTTGTACGGGTCCTCACTCGTGGAAGGAGATACGATGACGTCACGGACTTCAGAGATGATGCTCGCTGGTAGAGAGGACAAAACATGATCGTATTTCGTCCTGCTAGTGGTGATCCTTCCCAAGTTGAATTGTGATTCCACTTGGTGGAACCAAATAAATGGATCACCCGGCCAGAAGACGGGGAGCTTTACGCTCAAGTGGGAGATGGCACCAGCGTCGTCAGGCATCTTCTCCTATGCTTGCTAACGTACAAGCAAGACGACAAGTTCCCAACGAAGGAGTGGAGGTTGAGACGAGCGCAGGCACAGAGCGCACGGGCAGGGGTGAGGGGCAGAGGGCACGAGCGACATTACAGTCTGGTCCTAGTCGCTCGGGTGAAGGGGGTGGTGGGCACGAACGACGTTACAGTCTGGTCCTAGTCGCTCGGGTGAAGGGGGTGGTGGGCACGAACGACGTTACAGTCTAGTCCTAGTCGTTCGGGTGAAGGGGGTGATGGGCACGAACGACATTACAGTCTAGTCCTAGTCGTTCGGGTAGAAGGGGTAATCCAGCTCCGGGGTCATCAATTGTTGGTTTACGTCGTCGTCGTCGGCCTAGGCAAGCTACGGCTTGGGACCGTAGCGCATCTATCCGGTATAGGTTAACCTGGATGATGTAGCCATAAGCACTGCCGCTAGTTAAGTGCCAACCAGTGATTATCTCACTAGCCGTATTGAGTCCGTTAGGCGAAACTGCGACAGTACCAAAGGTGGAAAATATAACCTTTGGTTTTCTATTATTTATTTGCAAATGGACATGGTATTAGATTAAAATAAATATTTGAATATAATAATTAACTGACAATTGTGATATATAATTAATTATGTTTACATACAATAAAATAATATAGTATACATAAAATTAGTATTAATGTGGTTCACAATTGAATTATAATGGGGTAACTAATTTAAAATGAATTTATAACTATTCCGAAATTCAAGACGGTAAAATTAACATTTATCTTGAAACTAAAATAAGAGTATTCACTACACACTTTTCATATTAAAACGCGTATTAAAACATATTAAATCATCTGTGACACATTAAAATATACGTTATACACTAAAATTAATTTTACATATTAAAACAAACATTACGCATTAAAACGCCAATTATGCATATTAAAACACGCATTACAGATAAATATATTGCATATTTAAATCAGATTACGCATTAAAACACTCAATATACATATTAAAACACACATTACTATATATTGTTAATTTAATTATGTATTAAAACACTAATTAGATCACAGGCCTGTGATGGTTTTGTTGTCCGAAATATTTTATCACTTATATAGTAATTTTTGCACGCCGATTCCGAAAATAATATTAATTTTTCGCCATCACGTAAAGATTTTTCACAAAATGTTATATTACATATGTAAGTAATTTTCATTAAAATTGACTCAATTAAATTTTGATTAAAAACTACTGCTTATAAATGTTTCCAGATCAGAAGTGACGTCATAGCGTCTTCTAGAACATTCGAGAAACGCACCGTTAGTATATAAGTGATTGACAAGCCACGAGATGAGTCAGTCTGTCTAGTGCGTGCGAGGTTATTATTCAAAGGTGCGCGGTAACTATTTCTTTTTTGGAATTTGTTTATTTGTCGCTATGGCAACCAGAGGGTGTGTAAATAGCCCAACCATTTTCTGTTATATTTGTGGAAAATTTACTGTGAAAAAACAATGACGAGATATTATAGACTTCGTCAAGAAAGCATACTATGCGTACTTCGGAATGAAACTTGGGGATCAAGACAAATCATGGGCTCCGCATAAAGTTTGCAGTGTTTGTGTTGAACAACTTAGACTGTGGAGTAAAGGTAAAAAGAATTCTTTACCTTTTGGGATTCCAATGGTCTGGCGTGAGCCTAGAAATCACAGCAATGACTGTTATTTTTGTTCATGTAACGTGCAAGGCTACAATACTAAAAATAAAAAGGAAATTTCTTATCCAAACTTTCAGTCTGCTATAAGACCTGTTGCTCATGGACCTGGTATATCTGTACCTACTAAACCAAATACTCTTGATATAACTTCATCTGATTCGGTGTCTGCTGACGATGAAAACGATGATATTGATTGTTTTCAAACCGAAACATCTGGTGAACCCTAATTGTTTACACAAAGTGAACTTAATGATTTGGTAAGAGATTTGTGTCTCCCGAAGGATTCTTCAGAGATTTTGGGATCCAGACTTCGTACAAAGAACTTGCTTTCTCCCGGGACGTCATTTTACTGCATTTGTAATTAGTATAACAAAGCGAAATAGGTACCTAATGTAAATTGAAATAAATAATATTTACAGTATTTATGTTGTTGTTTTTTCCCTTCCAGTTTGCAGAAAATCCTTACGTGATAGAAAAAATGGACACCTTATTCGAAATGAGCGTAGCTGAATTATATAAACTCAGTTATTAGTAAGAAAACAACTCTTACAAAGTTCTTATTCGCAGGCTTGTGTTATATACTCTATATTAAAACACATATTCAAATATCGCATACTTAAATCAAATTACGCATTAAAACACTGAACATGCGTATTAAAACACTCATTACGCAGTACAATATAGTGTTCATTTAATTAGACATTAAAACACTCAACATACGCCTTAAAAACTCAATATACGCATTAAAACACACATTCCGCGGTAGAAGGGCTAACTGCATAAATCTCCATAAAGATTCTTTCATCGGACTCACTCTTCTATAGTTCCATCCATCTTTATTCGTGTTCGAATTCTCTCTTTAGATGCAGTCTTGAATTAATTAAGGAGGGCTTTCTTGCAGTCTTTTCAGCTTTATTGATGTTCTTCCGCAGACACATCCATTACAGAGTTGGGATAGGAAGTTCTCGGCTGGAATTTTAAGCTTCCTCAATAGAGATTTTTTTCTTTTATTATTTTTTCTCTTCTCTTTCTTAACATTTTAGATTAATGAAATGGATTTCAATCTTAATATGAAATATGTACACACTATATATATATATATATAACTGTGATATTGAAAAGATCCATTATGGTCTATTACTATTATTATTGAAGTTCGTGTAAGCTTCAGTTTTTATATTTTTATATTATAAATCGAGACGAACTTTCATAATAATAATAAAAAATAATAATAATAATAATAATAACTCAAAGAGCTAATATTATTTTCAAGATGAAAAGTGAACTCACAGCGCAAGTACAAAAATTTAAGTATGTGAGTCAGATTCTGACGATTGCCTTAATTAGTGACTACCCACACATAAGAAAACACTATTTCAAAGTTTCTGCGCTAAAGCAAACATGAATTGTAAGGAATTTCAGATCCTGAAAGAGCGAAGCTAAAGACACGTTATTTCCTACTTTTTGCACTAATATTTATGGGTAGCACCTTTAGGGTAATTTTAAAATTTTTGTGGGGGTAGAACCCTAAATTTGCTTTATAACAAATCTATTACATTGTTGAATAAGTTACCCCCAAGATGTTCAGCTTCACAAATGTTCGCTAACTACAACGTCTCGAGACTTCCTGAGGTAACAAGACGTGATCAGTACAATTAAATGCAAAGAATTAAATTTAATCTGGGCCAATCAAATTGCCCACTTTATTCATCAGTTCTGCTTTATTATCTAAACTATGGGCTTCATGGTATGAAAATGTTTGTCTATTATAGCTCCACTTAACATCGTTATTGTTATTCTAACGCTCGTATTTTTTTAATACCGTTTTTAATTTTTTATTATTACTTATTTCACGACACGCATTCTTTTAGTCCTTTTTTTAAGTTTTTGTTATTGCTAGCTGTATTATAGAATTAATTGTTTTCTTCTGCCAACAAACTTTTGACTTTCATTCACTGCTGTTATTATTATTATTATTATTATTATTATTATTATTATTATCACGTAGAGTATATGTAAAATAGAATACAGAAAATCACTTCTAATTTCTTAATGTAATGAATTCTAAAGAAATAAAAAAATGTAAAAGTTTTCCATGTAAATATTATTTTCTTCCGAAACAATTGATTTAGTTTACCCTCATCTCATTTTCTTTTTTTTTCTTTTTTACATCATATCAATAAGTGAAGAGCAAAAAGGGAAAGTCTGCTACATGTCATGGCGCTGAAACGGCGGGTAGAAGATTTTCCCATTTTTGTCCTTCGTGATTCACAATGTTTATGAATTAAAAAGAAAAATTACGAGTATAAGTACTTAACAAATGGATGATGATCCCACGTAAAATGTGTTAACTTACGTTAAATTTATATTTAACGCAGTTCAAGTTATAGACCAGCACTGCGTGGCAGGTTATGAAGGCAGCATAAGCGTTGAAACTAACTCTCTCCTTCATCAGATATTTCAAATTAAGAAGGATGCTGCTGAAAGATCAGCCGCAGGCCGGTTCTGAATATTTATTTGAAACCAACAAAAGTAAAACACACACACCACACACACCCATATATATATATATATATATGTGTGTGTGTGTGTGTGTGTGTGTTCGTTATTCACAAAAGTCCCTGTTGATGACTCACTCGACTTTTTACAAGATAAGACTTCTGAGTATTCGTTCCCTATTCGACACAAAACGCTTGCTGAATTGGCTAAACTTTGTGTCAAAGATTGTAAATTTCAGTTTGAAAATAAATTTTATGCTCTGTCGTTTGAAGTGGGGATCGAAAATCCCCTCTCACCCTTATTAGTTAATTTTATATATGGAATTTTTTTAAAGTAGAATTTTGCCCACTATCGTTAATTTTAACCTTGTCTAGTACTAGAATATAGATGATATTTTATACCTTTGGCCTAACACTTTCGATATTAACGAATTCTTTGGTAGGCTCAACAATTTAGTCTCATCTATTAAGTTCACTATTCAAAAAGAATATGATGGATGCCTATCTTTTCTGGATCTAAAAATTCGGAGATGCACGAATCAATTCAAATTTGAAGTTTCCCGTAAGTCTCCTATAATTCTTATGTGCATTTTTATTCTGACCATCACCCCTCGATAAAATCTCCTATTTTCTCTTCTATGTTTCTCGGAACATTGAGAGTTTGTCAGTTCAGAATTTGTAGATTCAGTTATGCAATATCATGAATATTGCTACTAAATTATGTTATCCTATTCCATTTCTAGATAACTTTCGTTTATTCGTATATACACGAAAGCCCTTGGAATCATTTTTCTTTTTTCTTGTAAGTTTGAATTATATATATATATATATATATATATATATATATATATATATATATATATATATATATACAGGGCGCCCCAAAAAAATGTATACACACTTTAACAGCTGATAGCTCAATTGATGTTTCTTTCTTTCCAAGTTAAACCCATTAGAATTAATAATGGCAGTCAGACTAAGCTTTGAACAAAGGAAATTCATTCTAAAATGCTACTGGAAGTGTGAAAACGCAGTTGAAGTGCAAAGACAGTTTAGGAGGGAGTTTCAAACAGATCCACCAACGCGACTTACCATCACTCGAATTAGAGATAAGTTTGAAGCCGATGGAACTGTTCAGAATGTCCACAAGAAGCGTTCCGGAAGACCACGGACATCGACAAGCCCCACAAAGCAAGAAAGAGTACTGGAAACGTATCACCAAAGTCCAAGAAAATCTGTGCGGCAAGCGAGTCGTGAGGTAGGAATTTCAGAATCGTCTGTCCAACGCATTTTGAAGCGCTGTCAATGGAAAAGTTACATTCCAAGATTAGTCCATGCTATTAATGAAGATGATGATGATGATCCGGACCGAAGAGTGGAGTATTGCGAGTGGTACTTGGCACGATGTGGATGTGGATTGGACGAAGGGGTTTCGTAGAATACCCTCCGCGTTCACCAGACCTCACACCACTAGACTTTTTTTTATGGGGATACTTAAAAGACAAAGTCTACGCTATAAAACCTGCAACAGTCGCTGAATTGAGAGCAGCCATTGAACGAGAATGCACACAAATACCAAACGAAATGTTTCGTGATGTTTGCGATTCCATTGCTTCGCGTTATCAGCAGTGCCTGGACCAGAACGGACGTCAGTTTGAAAACAGGCGTTGACAAAACAATTAAATAATGTCTGTAGATTCTATTACATTTTGAAAATGAAATGTATTTTAATAAACACTGCCTTTATAATTATTTAAAGTGTGTATACATTTTTTTGGGACGCCCTGTATATATATATATATATATATATATATATATATATATATATATATATATATATATAAAATGCAAACCACAAGGAAAAGAAAAAATTATTCCAAGATCTTTTGTGTATTCAGCAGTACACCTCGTCAGGAAATGCCATTATTCCCTGACGAGGTACACTGCTGAATACACGAAACGACTTGGAATCGTTTTTTATTTTTCCTCGTGGGTTTGCATCATTCATTCATTTCACGTGTTTAATTGTGAAATTCATCTCATATATATATATACACAAAACACTGTAAGCCAAACAGATAACATTAAACTATCCTGTCAAGGATTTTGGAGTAATAATGTCATCAGATGCAGAATTCAGAAAGCGGTAATTAAAACAGAGAAAAGTAATGGGAGATATCTGGAGGAACTTCCACAGCAAAAAAACAAACATCATACTAAAATTATGTAAGAATCTAGTCCTTCAATAATTGAGTATTGCTCAGTACGTATAAGATCGTACAGGAAACGAAAGATGAAGACTACTGGTCACGACTACAATCCCTGAAACTCTACTCCCTGGAAAGAGGACTGTCCTAGCTACGGTGGGACGAGAGACCATGGAAACGAAGATGGAAAATATCCTCAAAATACGAGGCCCAAAACCCTTTGACGTGCTGCCAAAAAAACTGAAGAACCTCCAGCACGCAGTTAGTTCTTCAGCAATTTCAAGAACCAACTGGACAGATTCTTGTCCAAAGTCCCTGACCAGACATGCGTAGCTGACTACGGGGGCAGAATGAGAGTCGAAGGCAACTGTTCCCTACATCAAACCCCGCAACAAATGAGGCGGAATGCTGCGGAGGGGTCGGCTGCAGGGCGATCCTAAACCGTCGTTCGAAAACACCTCAAATAAGTATATATATATACACTGTATATGGAGAGAGTGAGAGTGGCGCTCGTGAGTATTCATATAGAGAAATATTTCCTTTATATTCGTCCTTATCTTTTGTACCATTCGTTTGGAAAAATTAACAAATAAAAAAATTTGAGGAAAAACAAAATAAAATGCAAAAGTTTTCGTACATTTACTTACAAACTTATTTAATACTTTGTGTATCCACCTTTTGCGTGAATGACTTCAATAATTTGCTTTGGGTTTTTTCTACGAGGTTTCGACATCTCTGAGTAGAAATTTTAGCCCATTCTTCTAAACAAAATTGTTACGATTCATTCAGATGCGAAGGGTTCCTCTTGCGGATACCTTGTTTTCAAATCAAACCATAAATTCTCGATTAAGTTGAGATCTGGGCTTTGATTGGGTCACTCGAGAAGCTTGAAATTCTTTTGTTGAATCCATTTCATGGTGCTCTTTTATGTTTTGGATCATTGTCTCGTTGCAGTACCCAATTGGGGCCCATTCGCAACTGCCGAACTGAAGGCAATACATTTTCTTCTAAAATTTCCTGATATTTCTTCGAATTCAAGACTTTATTAATGACATCAAGCTTTCCCACACTAAAGCATCCCAAAAGAAGCAAACCACCACCACCACCATGTTTAACCGTCGGAAGGATATTTTGATGTTTTTTTTTCTCGAATGCATTATTTGATTTTCGCCAAACATACCTTTGCTCGTTGTTCCCGAATAATTCAATTCTGATCTCGTCTGTCCAGACGAGATTCTTCTAGAATGCAAATCCATCATTTTGATGATCCTTGGCATACTTTAAACAAGTTTCTTTATGCGCTTTTCGAGCAGAGTTTTTCTTCGTGCAACTCTTCCATGCAGGTCATTCTTTCTCAATGTACGACGTACAGTTGAGAGATGGCAACCGATCTTAGACAGTCTTAATGTTTGGCAAATATTACCCGCAGTCACTCATGGATTCGCAGCAGCCATTCTTTCAGGCCGTCTATCAATACGTTCTGAAATCTTACAACGTCGTCCACACACTGGTAGAGTTTTGACTATTCCAAGGCTTTTCTATTTCTCTATAACTGCAGCGACCGTCGAAAATGAAATTCGAAGTTCTTCTCCTATCTTCCTATAACTATTTCCAGACTCATGTGCAGCAATAACAGACCTCTTAAGATCTGTAGACAGCTCTTTACCAGGACGACCCATTGTTTACTAATGGTTTCTACAGTCATCCGTCTTCCATGAAGATTCCCAGAAAAAATTCTAAAATTCAGAATTGCCAACAGTCTCTAATCACTAAACAGCCAACTACTGCTCAAAATTTTAAAATTTTCAAGCCTAAGGTGGACACACAAAGCGTAAAATAATTTTGTAAATAAATGTACGAAAACTTTTGCATTTTAACTATTTTTTTTATTTTCATCAAATTCTTTGATGTTGGAGTGAAACTAATTATTTGATTTGTTAAATTTTCCCAAACATATGGTAAACTTTTCATAACTTCCTATGCATGGTACAAAAAATAAGGACGAATATAACTGAAATATTTCTCTGAACGAATACTTACGAGCGCCACTGTGTATGTATATATATATATCAGACATGAGGTAATAGTAATAGGTAATAGTAATAGACTATTACGGGTTTTTTCAAGTAATAGTAATAGATCATAATTTTTTGGCTGTAATAGTAATAGAAGGCAAAGTAATAGATAATAGTCTATTACTTTTTTATTACAGTGGCAATGGACAAATTGTGTGAAGAAAGAACTCAAAAAATGAACTAAATCTACTTTAAACTAAAATAAACGTGTAGCTATGTGAAATTGTGGACTAATAGTAATAGAAGAAATAAAAAGTAACTAGTAGTAATAGTAATAGAAACCCAGTGATAGACCCCATATCTGATATATATATATATATATATATATTATATATATTAATAAAAAAGTTGAAGTTTCTCTCTTAAAAAAATGCCTAAAATATTCACCAAAATTTCAACGTAAAAACTTTTTCACGAAAAATTTTGGCATTTGACGAAGAAATCCTTTGGAATCTTCTTTCAAAGATCATTAATCCTGCTAAAATTGGGTATTCCTGTCACTACTACTCGATCCAAAAGTGCCATACTATGTAGTAAAGGTCAAATGATGTTCCGAGGTCACCAGAGATTGGTAGATATCGGTAGAGGTCAGTTGAGGTGA
>JAJOZX010000306.1:130000-167500 GCA_023014485.1 Bathynomus jamesi
GTACAGTTCTGGGAAAAAGTTCGCCGAAAAACCTTACGTTTCTAAATACCACAAGAAATTACTAATGAGTAATGATTAGGGTCTTGGTTTATTACCGTCACCAAAAAGAATTAAAATATTCAATTAAAAACAAAATATTACCAATTACTAGTTTTTTATGCTTTATAGAAATTTCACGTTTTTAGGCGAATTTTTTTCCGAAACAAGATATTTTCGTATAATTATCATTTCACGGACTGACGTCATTCTCACGATGTGACATTTAATCGTCATGTTATTGCGGGTTACATTAAGTTAGGTTAGGTTAGCATAGGTTAGGTGTGGGACCTATTAGAGCAAGAGTCGGGAACCTCCGGCTACGAAGATCCATCCATGTTGCTCTTGAATTATAAATATATATCAAGTACTTGACTAATAATATAGTTTAAAAATATATAAAAAAAGAAGCACGTATGAATAATACTGTACAATACAGTACGTTTGTTTTAAATATTAACATTGTTGCTAATATAATATCATCATCATTATTATTAGTATTATTAATACTTTTTATTATCATAAATACGAGACGAGACAGACAGGTTCCTTACAGTAATTATGTACTTATCGTTAGCCCATATAAATGTGTCTATTGCATTACAATTATAAAAAAATTTAAAAAGTGTATCTATTCCTAGGCGCTTGGTAGCTCAGTGGTTACGGTAGCGGACTTCGAGCGGTGTTTCTAGCCTTCCTCACTCATTAATATCATTTCAGCTATACTCAAATTAACTCTTCCTTCCGTACGTCCAGTTCCAGTGTCTCCAGGAAAATGCCAATTCCTTTATAGCGCGACCCCTTTAATGGCAATATGCGAGAAAGGGCTAAAAATTTTGCTTGAGAAACTCCTTCTTTAGCTTTTGGTGATATTTTATGTATTCGCAGATACTCAAGAATGGGTAAAGGAATTCACAATGCTAAAAATCACATCTTTATTTTTACTGATGATAAAAAGCACGAAAATTATCGTCCTAAAAATTAAAATTTGAAAACAAAGTTTATGACAGCCTGGCGTCCCTCAAGAAACCTCTTGAGACTTCACCGTCGTAACTTTATCTAACATATCCTTGGGGAATGCTCGGAGGGAGGAGAAGGGATGGGGAACCTTACACAACCTTTCTTTTGGGGGGAGAGGGTGGGGGAATACACGGAGGGGAAATGGGTTTTCCAAAAGATGTTCCTGACTAGCGTCACTTCATTTATAACATGTATAATTGTATATGTTACAGGAAATCTGTGTAACTAGGGATTTCATGAAATCCCTAAAATGTTCAGGAATTTCATGAAATCCCTAAAATGTTCAGGGATTTCATGTAAGGTTAAGTCGTGATATTTTCGTTAGCTTTAACGAAAATATCACGACTTAACCTACCAATTGTCAAGGGCGTACA
Source organism: Bathynomus jamesi (assembly GCA_023014485.1). Classification (NCBI taxonomy): domain Eukaryota; kingdom Metazoa; phylum Arthropoda; class Malacostraca; order Isopoda; family Cirolanidae; genus Bathynomus; species Bathynomus jamesi. Next base: position 131,431 of record JAJOZX010000306.1, read on the forward strand.
GTTGACCTAACAGGGCTTTCAATAATTTTCCCGTACGTTTAACGAAAATATCACGACTTAACCTTACATGAAATCCCTGAACATTTTAGGGATTTCATGAAATCCCTAGTTGCATAGATTCCCTACAATATACTGTATATACTCAAACCAATTATGCAAGAGAAACGCTTGTCGATATAATGAAAATATATCCTAACTTCTCACAAAACAGAAATTGGTTGTCTGATACACTTTTGGACCTGTTTTAGTTTGGTCAAAGAAATCAAACCATTTTTTAATGCCTTTGGTTAAGTCTGTAATGTTCCAGGTACGTACAAATAGGTACGAGGGGCGGTCAGAAAATAAGTTTATACGGCGTATAATTTCGTAACTAAAGGACCTACATTGATTATGTTTGTATCAGGTGAATTCGTTAATCATTACTGGCAACACTGCACGTCGATTCGGCTGCCATCTACTGTACCTGTACTGTACATTGGTTATATGAGTCAGTTGAACATGGCAGCAATACTGGAACAGTGGTCCAGGGCCCCAGGCACGAGGTGCGTGCAGTTATTCGATTTTTTAATGCAAGAAATGTGTCCGCGGCAGAAATTCATCGCCAGCTGGTGGAGGTTTATGGGGAAGATGTAATGAGTCGGCAGAGTGTGGCAAAATGGTGCGCGCACTTTCGTGCCAGAAGAGTCAGTGACACGATGGCTGCGAACACAGGACACGGACTTCTATCAACAGGGAATCGAAAAGCTCGTCCCACGATATGATAAATGCCTCAATTGTGTCGGGGACTATGTGGAAAAGTAGTGGGATAGCTGTACAATTAAATGTGCACTGTTGTTATTAGACTTTGAAATAAAGAACCAAAAATATATGCCTTGGAAACTTATTTTCTCACCGCCCCTCGTACTTATTCATCAAATTCCACCCACATGCAAATAATTCAAATTGGTCTTCTTTGTAAATACAAAAAACTTAACTTTTTTACGTGGAGGTCAAAATACGACAATAAAACCCACACTAATAGACAGAGTTCATTTCCACAACAGTTTCGATGCCCACTAGCATCCTCCTCGGGTGGATACAGAAGAGGATGCCAGTGGGCATCGAAACTGTTGTGGAAATAAACTCTGTCTATTAGTGTGGGTTTTGTTGTGATATAGTCTTCTTTGGTTGACCTTTTGTGGTCCACTTGACCATTTTCTGTTTTGTGTGCTCCTGACCAAGCGCTCTTGTGTTTACATCTTAACCTAAAAGTCGTTAATGATATATAAATAACTAATTAGATATCCCTTTATTGATAAAAATAAATATTACATCATTAAATGATTATATCAATTATAATATCACGATAATTTTAACACAGACTATAAAAAATGTTAATTGGACTATCAATATTTATTTTCATCTAATTTGGTAATTAAGCTTTAGACATTATTAGACACTAAAGGCATTGATTAACACAACAAAATTTCACATTGTCGCGTTGCAATAAATGAGCAACTTTTCCAAAATTATATAATTTTCCCGTTTATAATTTCCTCCAATTTCTTTCCTTACTTTCGCGCATTACAATGAAATAATTGCGCGTTATCGTTGGAATACAAAAATTATAATAAAAACATTCCTCGTTGTAAATGTTAGCTATATGAATACGACCCATTATATCGGCTTTAGGTCTGTTTTTTTCAGGCTTTTACGAGGGTAGATGTGGGTTATTTTTTACTCGGAGAAAACTTATTTGCCCACGATTCGTTTATGGGTTGCGAGAGCGGAAAAAAAAACCATGTAAACGATTGTTCTTTACTATAAGATTAAGGAACGTTATGCCTTAATTTTGTACGTGCTACACTACGCATATAGAAAGTACAGTCTCGGCAAAAAATTCCCCTAGAAACGTAATATAAAAGATATAATAATAAAAAATTACCAATTGGTAATATTTTAACTTTTTAAAATATTTTATTTTGGTTGGCAACAGTAATCAAATTCGAGAAACAAAACCCATTCAAAACTAATCAGTAATTTTTTATGCTTTTTAGAAACGTAATGTTTCTCGGTGAACTTTTTTTTTTCACAACTCTACGTTCTTGATTTAGTTATGAAGTTTTTTTTTTTTTATTTGAAGGGGGGGGGGGGGGGGGGAGAGTTATAAGCGTGTCGCCAAAATGCCTTTTTTTATTATATTCTTACTTCGAATTCACTTTATATGAAAAGAAAATAGATGCGATTCGTTTCCCGGATTTACGCAGAACCAGTCAACCATCACCAATCACTCAGTCATTAGCATGGTTAAATTTAACATTTTGGATTCGGTTGTCAATGTTTGATTTTTACAACCACTGAGGATTGATATATGCTATGGCCACGTTGAGACACAACTTCCATTTAGATCAGCAAAGTTAAGCAACACTGGGTTTTGGGTAGTAGTTGGATGGGTGACCGTTCTCCGCTTTCAGATGATGTAGCGACCTACGGTTCGGATCCATCGTAGGTCCCTTCGTAATATAACCTCTTGGCCGTGAACACGAATGTTAAATCATTAACTAAACAAACAAAACGATACTATTCGAACCGACTACTTTTTTTCTGTGAATAGTTTAGGTTCAAGTATATTTAGTTAATCTTGGATTTTTATTAATTTACAGTATTTCCTACATATTAGTAAATTTTTGCAATAACCCCCGTATATAACAAATGTACGCCAACATGAAATATAGAATGAAATATACATCCAGTCCGGTACATTTTATTCTCAAACTTTAAGTTTAAAAAAAAAAATTTAACTTTTAAACAAAATTTTAGAGATTCGTTTAACAACATTTGGAATTGTTTCACTTCGTGTCGGACAAAGACGAATGGTCAAATCTCTCGACTGAAGAGTCAAATATATTTTAACAATTTTAAACCAAAGTTTCGGACATTAATTTTGATACATACAATGAAAAGTTTTTATTTTGTTTCAATAGAAACGCCCGTTGCTATGTTTCAGATCCGATCATTTAGTGCTCTAATACCGTTATTACATCTGACAGACAGACAGTCTGTCTGTCAGACATAACGCAGTACCGCAAAGGATCGCTGAAAGTACAGCAGTACCGCTACCGCATTCAAATTTCCCGCGGTACTTTCCGCGGTACCGACCAACACGGTAGTACCGCAGTACCGCAGTACCGCAAAAAAAACCGCAAGTGCCCAGCTCTGAATTTTATTTATTTATTAATTTATTTAATTTACTGTCATCTGTGTATCTGTGTCTCTTCTTTTTATATTTATATGCTGTTTGTGTTCTCTCTCTCTCTCTCTCTCATTACGGTGAATTACTCAATTTCACACGTTATGAGCATAATTCTCTACTTAAATTACTCCAATATATATATCCTATATATATATATATATATATATATTATATATATATATAGTTTTATCTGATCGTTGGATTACATAACGACTGTGGGTGCCGAAATTCTTTAAGTGACTGAAAAGATTACTATCACTTAAAAAAAAAAATTAACTCCAAGAAAAAATTTAACCCCCAAAAAATTAACCCGAAAAAAAGACAAGAACGATATCGGAACGATATCAGTGCCTTCACCTACCTATATTTGTGCCTTTGAACTTTAATACAAGGATCTGATTCTTGCTTGCAACACATCATTTTGTGACGATACATATTATGTGTATGAGGTTTCATTAATTTATGTCGAGCGGTTCAAAAGTTATAGTGGGGGGGACGCAAAAGTGTGATGAACGAACAGCTGCATGGACTAGCGGACGAACGGAGAAGCGCAATCCAGTAAAACATTATACCCTAATGAAATAAAAAGTAACTTCACAAATTTTTTTACCTTGAAAAATTTTAACTCTAAAAAAAATAACCCTAGACAATCTACCCCTAAAATAAATTTAAACATACAAAAATTTCACCATAGAAATAGGTGAGTTGGCGTTGGAGTCTCATGTAACTGCGGGGAACGGCCATAAAGGCTATATCTTCCGGAGGAGCCTCCAAGCGAAACTCCTTAAAAATATTTTGCCCTAAAAGAAATTTTATTATTAACAGGTTTTTGTAAAAGAAAAAGGATCACCTGAAGGTCAAGGCCCCCCAGCCTTCTCTAGTTAGCCTTATGAGGCTAACTAACGAAAATATCACGACCTAACCTAATCAATCGTTAGGTCAACTGTACGCCCTTGACGACTGGTTAGGTTAGGTCGTGATATTTTCGTTAATTAGCCTTATAAAGCTAACTAAAGAAAGCTGGGGGCCCTGATCTTCAGGTGATCCAAGAAAAATAAAGCAAAAGAGATTTTACCCTAGAGAAAAATTTTAACCTTAAAAAATTTAACCCTTAAAAAACCCTAAAAAAATTTACCCTAAAAAAGTTGATGAAACCCTTCAAAAAATTACCCACCCACCCCCAAAAAAAATTTGAACCTTTACAAAGATAACATTAAAAAATTTAAAATTTAAAAGAAAATTAAATATTTAACCCTGAAAATATTGGATTTCACCCTAAAAAAATTCAATACAGAATAAATTTGCCCTAAAAAATTTAAAATCTTACCCTGAAAAATTTTTACTCTGAAAATTAAATTTATGAAATAAAATTAAATTAAATTTTAATTTAAACATTTTACCCTTAAAAGAATTCAACCGTAACAAATATTTTACCCTAAAGAAAAAATGAACTGAAAAAAATTACCCAAAATGTAAATATAAAAATACATTTTAACCCTACAAAAATATAGTAAAATAAATTAAACCCTAAAAAAAAATTAACTAAAAAATGTTTACCTAAAATCTCTACGAAAATCAATCCAAACAAATTTTAATGTTAAAAAAAAAATACTTTTTTAAATTTAACAATTTAACTTTAAAAAAATATTTTACCCTAAAAAACTCTTAAAGAACAATTTAACTTTAAAAAAATATTTCACCCTAAAAACTCTTAAAGAACAATTTAACTAAAAAAATATTTCACCCTAAAATTTTTTTACTCAGAAAGATAAAAAAATTAATCACAACAAAAGTTTATCCTAAAAATACATTAACACAAATTGAACCCTAAAAGCCATTTTAATCCCTAAGAAAATTTACCCTAAACGTAAGTGACCCTAAACAAAAAATTCCCTCAGATTTATCTCAAGAAAATAAACCTTAAAATTTTAATTGTAAAATAAAATTTGAACCCTTAACATTTTTTTTAGCCTAGATATAATTTAACCATTAAGATTAACCATTAACAATTAAACCATTAACCATTAAAAAATATTTACCGTAAAAAAGTTTAACCGAAAATAAAATTAAACAAACAAATTTGACCCTAGAAAAATTAACCCTAAATTTATCTTAAACAGAAATTAATGTTTAAAACAAAAATTTAGGTTTTCAAAAATGTTATAATAAAAATTTGTGACAAAAAATAAATATTCTTTAAGAAAAAATTAATTTTAAATATAGAAATATAAATCTAAACATATATAAATTTCACTTTTAAAATATTTACCCTTAATTTTTTTTTTACCCTAAAAGCATTAAACAAAAAGAATAACCAATACAAGTTTAATCCTGAAAAAAAAAAAAATCCAAAAAACAAAATGAACCTTAAAGAAAAATTTTAACATATTGAGAAAAATTTTTAGTATAAAAACAAAAAATTTGTCCATAAAAACATTTAACCGTAAAAATATTAACCATAAAAAAACTGTACATTTCAACTTTAAAAAAAAAATAACCCTACCAAAAATTTAACCCATACAAAAATATTTTACCCTAAAATTAGAAATTCACCCTAAAAAGTATTTAACCTGAAAAATAATTCAATCCGAAAAACAATTATTGTTAATTCTAAAATATTAAACCCGAAAATAACTTAATCTTACATTAATTAACATAAAAAAGTTAAATTTAACCCTAAAAATTTACTTCCCCTCAAAAAACATCTTAAAATTTTAACCCATAAAAATATATTTTTAACCATAAAAAGTTTTTAACCAATTGGAATATAAAATTTAATTCTGAAAAATTAACTGAACCCTAAAATTATTTACCCTGAAAAATATTTAGACCCAAAAAAGTTTCACCCTGTTCAGTGTTCATGCAGTAAGTACATTAATACATACATACAATGTTTAATTTTACACACAAAAAATTCTGTTAAAACAACTTAAATACTGCGTATGGTGCCATCCATTCCACATGGTAAATAATCTATCTAACCATGTAATTATTGCGCTAAACCATCTAACCATATTCCTTTACGATAAAATAAAATGGGTGAAGTAGCCATTTTTGGATTCATTGTCAAATAGCTAAGTAACCTTTTCCTTCGCACGCACTATAAACACTGAAAACTGTTTTACAAAACAATCATGGTTGAACCCCCCCAAAAAAAAACCTAATATTGTACAAGGAAAAACACTCAAAGTAAAACTATATTTAAAAATATTTATACCGGAAAATCTATACAAACGATACTGCGAACCCATTTTGTGGAAAATATTGCAGATAGGAGTTCACAGGCAATTTAATTCCCCTCCTTGAGTATGAGGGTTGACAAGGGGAATCGGAAAGATATAGTATTCCCTTGTTAGTCATTCCAAAGTTGAGCGAAACTGGGGTAAACTTAAGATTAGATTAGGTCAACTGACGATACTTTATAGACTAAGTTCAGATAGACGCTGATGAAGAGTTTTCTATTTTCTATTTCATTAGAACCGGAATGTCTGCAACACTTTGAATTATACGGTCTCCATTTTGGTTTCCTTTAATATGTGTGTGTGTGTTGTGTGTGTGTGTGTGATAACAATCTATATACATACAGGGCTCATCGCGACATGAATGTGCCTATCGCAATATTAGTGGAGTCGCCATAGTTCCAGACATTTTTTGTATTGAAAATCATGAAGAGAAAAGGATATAAGGAATGTTAACCCTTTAAGGACTGAAGGTACAAATTGCTAACGTTTCAAATGCAAGCATTCATAACTTAACCCTACAAAAAATTCAGGGCTTAAACTTAAAGGGTTAAGTTAGGTTAGGCCAACTAATTAAGTTATTAAGATTAAGTTGAATGTGAAAATGTCGTAGTTTTGTAAGGTAGCTAAACGTGTGTGTGTGGATGTGTATGTGTGTATGTGTGTGTGTGTGTTTGTGTGTGTGTGCTTAAACTTGTAATAACTTGTTTCTCATTTTTATACTTTTTCCATTCAGCTTTAACTTTTTTTTAAATTAGCACAAAATTAGAAAGATCAACACATAAAAAATCTCTGCAAACTCCCTTCCTCTAAAAATTTCTCTTAATTAGAAAATCTTTCTCTCTCTCTCTCTCTCTCTCTCTCTCTCTCTCTCTCTCTCTCTCTCTCTCTCTCTCTCTCTCTCTCTCTCTTTAACATCCTATATGAGGCAATCTGGGACAAAATGTCCCTAAATTGGGGCCCAGATTTGTCTACTGGAGAAAAATGGACAAAAGCAAAATGTTTTATGAACGGAGAAAATGTAAACAGGAAAAACTTTTTTGGAACTCAAAAAAGTAAATAAGGAAAAAGTTTACCTTGTTTGGGAACTCAAGTATTTTGTTTCATGCAGCGTTTTTGCACAAGACCAATCTATAAACTCATTGCCCTAAGTCCAAACGACATTTTATATATACAGGGTGGGCCGAAAGTCTGGATCCATAGGAAATATTTATTTTAATACATAATTACAACAATGGTAATACTTAAATGAATATCAACTTTAACTCGTAAATGCGTATCCGTGATACTGTACAGTAGTTCGTACTCCAGTATAAATACTCAAATACTTTTTTTATTTCAGCCCAGAAATGGCTTCGAATCTAACAACAGAAGACCGGGTAGAACTTGTGCTCATGTACGCAAGACAGGGCGCTACACACAGAGAAGTTGCTACCGAATTCAAGAAAATCCTGATAAGCATCCAGTAACAAATGCGACTGTTGGCAAGTTGTTTAAACGTTTCAAAAACAGGAATGCACATGATCGACGGCGTTCTGGTCGTCCAAAAATTGCAACTGATGAAATACCTCTGCAATGGTATGTGAAACTTTAACGAATAGTCCAGTAAAGTCAACAAGAAGATTATCAAATGAACACGCATCTCGAGAACGTCAATTCGAAGAATTATTAAAAATCATAAATTCCATCCAAAGTGTCTCGATGTCAGAGGCCGCCAATTTGAGCATTTGTTATAATTTTTGTTTATACTGGAGTACGAACCACTGTACAGTATCACGGATACGCATTTACGAGTTAAAGTTGATATTCATTTTAAGTATTTACCATTTGTTGTAATTTATGTATTAAAATAAATATTTTCCTATGGATCCAGACTTTCGGCCCACCCTGTATATATATATATATATATATATATAAACTGGAAACTTTAAAAGGAGGAGATTGTAGACACCAATCGACGAGTGGTGGGGGAGGGGGTGTTAGGTAGGAGACAGGGAGTACTGGAACTCCCGTTTCTCCTGTCACTGTCCTCCTCAGCTGATCTTTTTCTGTCTCAGCTACCCTGTGAACGATCCAGCATGCTCTCAAATGTACACTTCTCCCTCTATTCTTCACTATACATGCATGCATCTTACACACTTCACAATCTTTTCAAAATTTGTTAAAAAAAAAGAAAAATGGCATCATTAAATCTTGGGGACCTTGTTTTTGGCTCTTTTCTTCTTCTGCGGAGGGGTCACTTTTGCGGGCGCTCGCCGTTAGCCCCCTCCTTCATTAAGGACAACATAAATAAATCCTAAGATAGCTATTCATAATGTATTTAATAAGGTGTAGGCCTACCGTTGTCTTTAATAATAGCCTTAATCCTCCCAGGAATACTTTCCACTAATTTTAACCTTCCGCAGTGTGGACTCCGATGCGGTGAGAGAAGTTGGTCTCTGTGTTATGGTCCTACTAAGCCGTTCTAATTGATCCCAGAGGGGTCTATCGGATTGAGATCAGGGCTCTACCCACGACATGACATGTTGTCAATGTTATTCGGCTCCAACCAATGAGGTGCAGTCCAGATTTTTCGACAAGGGGCATTTTCGTGTTGGTACAGGTATGGGAAAGCACCGCAAAATTTCATCGATGCTGCCTCTCGGAAAAGTTCACTTTTTCAGATGGTCAAAGGACCCACAAAAGAACACAGTACTCTACATTTAGAGTTAAGTACAGACTTAATTGATAATATCTCTGTAGCAGACTACTTCTCCACCAGTGATCAGAGGCAAATAACATTTCAAATTAAAGTTAATGTTCATAATTCGAAGAGTTTGGAATACGTTTTGGATTTTAAAAGAACTAAATCTCATAACATAAAACTGCACCTTTCGACCAATAATTGTAATGAGCTCTATCGCCCGATGATATTAATGCCACATCGACTTCTTTTTATAATTACTTTAAACGTTTAGAATCAAGTAATAGTTCATTACATAAGAACAGACTGGCGAAGTCTGTTAAACCTAAATGGTGGAATGCTGAAATTAAAAGTAGCTTAAGGTTAAAAAGGAACGCGTATTTCAAATTTAAAGAAACAAAACAAGTATAATTTGTCCGATGAAAAGGCTTACAAGTTTTTGAGAAGGCGAAGCAAAACACATATTAGAAAAAGTAAGCACAACTATGAACTCTATGTATATGTAGTGGACGAAATTAAATCGAATCCAAAGGAATTCTATAATTATGTAAGGAGTAAAAAAGTAGCTTCGCAGACTATTGGTCCACTCATAGGCGAAAACAACAAACAAATTTACGGACTTAAAAGTGAAGGAAATTTTAAATAAATTCTTCTCTTCCGTCTTCACTAACGAAAATATGAACAACATTCTCATTCCCGTAATCGTGCCCAGTGATGATCATTTAAAGCTCCACGATTTTACCGTTAGTGAAACTAAAGGACTCTTGGCCATAGCTAAAATTAATCCTAATAAAACTCCAGGTCCAGATAAGTTCTACCCTAGGGTACTTAAAGAAATGAACTGCGCAATAGTCTCTCCTCTCACACACAGATTTAATAAATCGTTACAGTCTGGAGAAGGTCCATTCGATTGGAAACTTGTAAACATTATCCATCCATCCATCGTGTTCTGCCTATCAGGCAGGTCCAATTCGTGTGTCCTGCCAAAATGTCCTGTCCTGAGCTATCCTTTTCATCTCATGGTAGCTCCTGCCTGCATTCAAATCATCCAGCATTGCTTTCTTTTTCCTTCCCCTCGACCTTCTACCTTCATATCTACCCTCTATCACCTCCTTCAACAATCCTTCTCCTCTCAACACATGTCCGATCCACTTCTTCTGTCTTTCTCTTATCACCTTAATGAGTATTCTTTCCTCCCTCACCTGTTGCAGTACTTCCTCATTACTTTGGTGTTCCCTCCAGCTTATCTTTAGCATTCTTCTCCAAATTCAGATTTCAAAACTTTACAGGAGTTTCTTTTCAGTTGTTTTCAGTGTCCATGTTTCTGCTCCATACAGTACCACACTCCATATCAAACTTTTTACTAACCTTTTCTTCAGCTTCAAGTTGAGTTTACCTGTAAGTAGACTTCTCTGTCTCTCAAAAACTACCTTACCCATACCAATTCTAGATCTTACTTCCTTATTGCAATCTCCATTGTTGGTTAATAAACTTCCCAGATATTTAAACTGCTCAGCTTCTTCTAAGTTCCGATTTCCTATCGTCAGGTTCATTTGTGCGCCTTTCCTTCTTGCAATTTTCATTACCTTTGTCTTGGTCTCATTAATTCTCATTCCGAATTCTTCCGCCGTTGTTGTCAAGCTATTGACCATTTTTTGCAGTCCTTTCTCAGTACTACAAACAAGTGCCTTGTCATCTACAAACCTTACAGATTTGACCAATTTACCTCCCACTCTGATTCCCTCTTCCAGATCTGAGAGTGCTTCTATTATCATTGCTTCCGTATAGATGTTAAATAACACGGGGGACAGGGAGCATCCTTGCCTGACCCCTCTCCCAACCAATCCAGGCTCCGATTCTCCTCCTGCAACTCGAACATTCACAGTCTGGCCAAGATATGGATTTTTTATCAGCCTACGGTACCTCTAGTCAACATTAATATTCTTCAATATTTCCATTAGTTTCCTCCATTGAACTCTGTCAAAAGGTTTTTCAAAGTCAATAAAACAAACATTTCCTGATCATGTTCCAGCACTCTCCCATCATTCTCATAATACCAATAGCTTCTCTTGTTCCGCATTTTGACCTAAATCCAAACTGATCCTCTCCAATGTACTGCACAGCTCTGTTCGTTAGTCTTCTGGTTAGTATCCTTAGCATTATTTTTGATGCATGGCTAACCAAGCTTATGGTTCGAAATTCTGAACACTTGGTGGCTCTCGGTTTCTTGGGGATAGTAATCATAGAGACTCTCAGGAAATCAGCAGGCCAGTCTCCACTTTCATACATGTTTTTGCACAATACATCCACCTCCTCTCTAGCATCACCTTCAAGTCTTTTCAGAAGTTCTGCTGGTACACCATCTGGTCCTGGGGCCTTGCCATTTCTTAGGTCTTTTACAGCCATCTCCACTTCTCTTTCCAATATGTCTGGTCCCATACAATCTTCTTCCACTTCATCTGTTTCCTCCATTTCGATGTTATTAGGTTTGTTCTCTTTATTTTACAGTTCTTCAATATAATCAATCCATCTCTTCCTCATATCTTCTGGTCTTTTCAGTTTTTCTCCATTTCTCCCCTCTATTTCTCGCACTCACAAGCTACTTCTTTTCCATCTATTTATGTCCTTAACGTTTTGGTACATTAAATCATTTCTTCCTTTCCTTTCTAATTCCTCCATTTCCCTGCACTACTCTTCAAGCCACATCTCTCTTGCTTTATTAGTTTCTCTTCTCAATTCATTATTCAACTGTCTGTATCGTTGTCTCCCTTCTTCTGTATTTATACTCTTCCATTTTCTTCTTCCTTTCATTTTGTCAAGCATCTCTGTAGTGACCCAGGGTTTCCTTATGCCAATATTTAAAAAAGGGGACAAATCGTTTTCGGGAAATTATCGTCCCATTAGCTAACTTCAGTAGTTGGTAAACTTGTTGAGACGATCATCCGGGACAAAATAGTGTTAACCACTTAAAAATAATAAATTAATCAAAGCTTCACAACACGGCTTTCAACGTAATCGTTCTTGTCTTAATAATCTGTTCGATTTCTTTTATGATATTGTAAATATATATGACAAGAGTAAAACAGAAGATGTTATATATTTCGATTTTCAAAAAGCGTTTGATAAAATGCCCCATAGAAGATTATTAGCTAAACTTCAATCCCACGGAATTGATGGTAATGTTCTCAAATGGATAAAAAGTTGGCTTAGTGGACGTAAACAAAGAGTGGTCATTAATGGCAAATCGTCTAACTGGAGAAATGTAACTAGTGGTGTGCCTCAGGGATCAATCAGTATTCAGTTCTGGAACCAGTTCATTTTATTATTTATATTAATGATATAGATATGGCATTGACATAGGAATTAACAGTATAATTTCAAAATTTATGGATGATACGAAACTAGGGGAAGGAACAAAATCAGCGACAGAACGTTCGCAGATTCAAGAAGATATCATTAAATTACTCGACTGGACAGAAATATGGCAAATGAACTTTAACGTAGATAAATGTAAAACGTTGCATATCGGTAGAAACAATGTTAAAGAAAAGTATTTGGCTCTTTTCCAAAATCCGGACCGTTCTTTATATCTAGAAAGTTACATTATTATTATTATTGTTATTATTATTATTATTATGTGGTTTTGCGTGCTGAGTTCAAAAAATTATTCTTTTTTTGGAGAAATGAAAAATAAAAGTTACAGCAATTTTTATTTATATCATAATATTAGGTCGATATACTCTATGTAAATAATGGTAATAAAAATTGCTGTAACTTTTGTATTTTTCATTTCTCCAAAAAAGGAATAACTTTTTGAACTCAGCACGCAAAACCACATAATAATAATGTAACTTTCTAGCTATAAAGAACGGTCCAGATTTTGGAAAAGATCCAAGTATTTTATGCGCGACAAGATACTAATAAGTGTTACGGAAGAGAAAAAATTAGGCGTTATTGTTGCTAACACTCTTAAACCGAGTAAGCAATGTATCGAAGCGTTTAGAAAAGCAAATAGAAGCTTAGGATTTATCGGTATAGTTTTTTAATTTAAGTCGGAGAAAACAATGCTAACATTATATAATTCCTCAGTACGCCCCCACCTGGAATACTGCGTTCAGTTCTGGTCCCCATATTTACGACAGGACGTAGACAGAATGGAGAGTGCAGAGACGGGGTACTAAGGTGATTCCCAAGACTTAGAAACAAATCATACGCTGCCCGTTTATAAACGTTAAATTCATTCTCACTTGTATAAAGGCGTATTCGAGGAGATTTAATGTGTGGATGTTTAAAATTGTTAAAGGTTTTAATAATGTCGACGCCGAAAAATATTTCACCTTCAGAATTGCGGATAGAACTCGCGCTAATGGTCTGAAATTAGTGGGTAAACATTTTAATTCTAATGAAGCTAAACATTTTTTTCTTCAATCGTATAGTTAATTTGTGGAATGGATTGCTAGCCAGCATAGCCTAGATCAAAGTAATTCGGTCGAATCCTTTAAAAAGCGAGTAGATGCTTATCTTGCCTTAAACCGCCAGTTAGAAGCATTTGTTAGGGCATAAAAGTATCGTAGAATTTTCATTCGGATCTCCTCCTTTTACGTTAAAATTTTACTTCATCTTTAAATTTCTTCACTTCCTTTCGACCTCCTTTATTTGTTATTTAAACTTTCTTATATCTTTTAACCTTCCTTCTCAACCAGACGGCCTCGTTGAGACCAACCGGTCTGTTGCTGTTTGGTGTCCTTTGTATCCTTTATACATCTTGCCAATCGCTGTACCTTTCATAAACGCTAATGACCCTTGTCTAAACCATGTGAAACATGCCCACACCATCACACTACTACTACCTCCATATTTAACGGTCGGAACAATATATTAAGGGTCGAAGCTTTCTCCGGGTTGTCGCCACACCCAGACTCTGCCATCGGATGCAAACAATGTGTAACGGGATTCATCACACCGTTTCCACTGTTCTACAGTTTTGATAAGCTTTGCACCAGGTGGTTGTCGCTTTGCAATCAGAGCTATAATATATGGCCTGCGGGCAGCTGCCCCTTCATAGAATCCTTCTGTATACAATTCCCTACATACAATAAACGCATTTGCTGGAAGACTCGTACGCTCATTCACCTCCTGGGTGACGAATTATAGGCTACGCATCACATCTTTCATTACCACACTTTTCAACGTTCGCCTTGCGCAATTTTTCATAAATTTTGGCCTGCCTGTTCCTGGGCTCCACACTAACACGTTCCACAAGCTTTTGTTTTCATCAATTTCTTACAGTTGCCTGAAAGCAGTGGTTCCCAACATTTTTTGTATGGTTACCGAAACCCAGTTCTAATCCAGCTCATTTACCCCAATCATTAGATATTATTTTTTATAACTTCTGGATTATCACAATATTATTTTCGTATAACTTCTGGATCGTGTCATTACCTCAGTGGGGTAATTTACCCCTAGGTTGGGAACCACTGCCTTAAAGGCAACTTTAAAGCCTCAGCAATTTTACGCACAGTCATACGAACAATATATCACCAAAAACCTCAGCTACGGTCTGCGTGCCATGCTTATGAATTCTGACTGTAACAGGTAGCAGATGATTTTACTATGCCTTTGGACTTAGTGCAGAAATGCTGCATAATATTACGTAATGCTGCAAGAGTGCCAACCCCACCCCCATTTGTTGCAAGAGTGCCAACCCCCACACCGATTGTTGCAAGAGTGCCAACCCCCACACCGATTGTTGCAAGAGTGCCAACCCCCCACCCCCTTTGTTAAAAAAATAAAAAAATTCCCCAACCCCTTTGCCGCAAGGCACCCCCTTTGTTGCCAACCCCAAAATGGTGTTGCAAGGGGTATGCAACTTCGAGTTATCCCCCAAGCTGATGCCCCCAAAGGGGAGTGCCAACCTATGTTGCCAACCCCAAAATGAGATTGCAAGGGGTATGCAACTTGGAGGCGGAGTTCTCCCCCAAGTGGGCATACCTAGCCTAAGAGGTCTCTATGGGGGAGAAGGGAACGCCTCACCCCCCAAACGGCCAGAAAGAGAAAGGATCCAGAGTACGGATCCTTGCTCGGCTGACTGCCGAGCTCATATGAGTTCTTCAGTCACCTGCCGCCCTCTTATAGGGTCCCAAACAGCCAGTTGGCTGAGTTGCCAGATAGCGCCATGTATTTAATTCATCAGCCAATAGAAGGCTGAGTTGCCAAATAGCGCCATGTGTTTAATTATTCCTTCAGCCAGTTGCCAAATACCAATAATTATTAAACTAATTCATATATTACTCAGTCTAGAAGACTGAGTTGCCAGATAGCAACATTTATTTAATTATTCCTTATATTATTCAGCCATTTGGTTGCTAAATACAACCATATATTCTAATTTATATTAGGGAGAGTTGCTAAATACCATCAAAACACACGGTCATCTCCCCACCTTCCTCATTCCATCCACGGTCGACAACACCCATTGGGTAAGTTGTGAGAATTTCCATTAGGTAGAATCTTCGCTCACATTGCTACGGGGATTAATTCAACTGGTAGATACGTGAGAAGGGCGGGACTAAAACTCACAAGCTCACCCCTCGCATAGATGTTACGTACCTATTGAAACTCACGAGATTTCGGCGCCTTTAGAGCCCAATCTGCGACCTTCATTCTCGAGCTTATTGCCGAACCTACCCCTTAGGGGCCGCCGTAGGCACCGGGGAGTAGGCGTCTCCCGCGCGACTAGGCGTTAGTTACGATATTGATGGAAAATTTTTGGCCGAATCATAGGCCCTATCCGCGCTACTTATAAGTCAACGCATAGGTCATCGAGGGGTCCGGGGCCGGGCTGGGATCACCTCGGCCTTCCCGTTTCATAGGTGCTTCTTGACACGGCCAAACTTCGATAGGAACCCGGGGAACCGAGACTTAATTAAACGGCGACAAGCGGCTACTTTACGCGGCTACATGCCTCGTCTGCAAAAATCTACAGGTTGTCCCGTACCACGTTTGGACTTATCGACGAACCCTCGACTCGGGGGACCCTATACCGGCCGGAGATACGCGATCCCCGGCGGGCCTAGGCTAAAAGATAGGTGAGAAGTCCCCCCCCCCGACTACTAGCCCGAAACTGGAATCATAGGCGAATCTCCGAGGTGAAACGGTCGGTCACGTGTCAAAACTCCACCTCCAATATCGGTAGGGGATGGGGGATCTCCTTAGCCCCGCACCCCTTCGTAAATTGCTTCAAAACATATGCTGAGGCGAACTAACCGGTGATTCCCTGAGAGGGACATAGGTCCTATACCCAGGGACCACCCGTAATTGCCGTTTTAGTCCCACGACAAACTTCTGACCCCATCTGCGCTTGTATATATATTAATTATTTTGAAAATATACAAAACGTATAACCATATTTGTAGAAAAAATATTATATAATAATCGAATGAGCAATCCGTACACACACACACACACACACATATATATTTATATATATATATATATATATATATATATATATATATATATACAGGGTGGGCGGAAAGTAGCTCCCTATTTTGGATTGGTAAAAAAATACGTATATTATCCATTTATTTCAGAAGAAATAATATGAAAAGGTAGGCATACATGGTAGGTTTTCTCTAAAATTCAATGTGGGCTCCAACTCTTTCCACCAGCTTCTGGAGCCGCCCAGGAATGGCGTCCACTGACTTTAGCAGGAACTCCGGCGGGATGGAGGACATGACTTCCCGAATTCGGTCCTCCAGTTCTTCCAATGTCCTCGGTTTGGTGCGGTAGACTTCTTCCTTTACCCACCCCCAAGAAAGAAGTCGCACGGTTACCGCTGAAAACGGCAGAATCGGTTCAGTGTAACGGTGTGGTGTGGTATGACCTCAGATCAGGTTGTGGGCCCGTTCCTCCTGCGCAACACCATAAATGCTGAGCGGTACCTTGCTATGTTGCGAAACGAGGTCTGGCCGGTTGTCAGCACATGGGAGAACATCGACGATCTGATATTTATGCAAGATGGCGCCCCTCCGCACTTCGCTCTTGTTGTCCGTGAGTGGCTGGATGCCCACTTCCCTGGGCGTTGGATGGGTCGTCGTGGTCCACATCAATGGCCAGCCAGGAGCCCCGACTTGACACCGTGCGACTTCTTTCTTTCGGGTGGGTAAAGGAAGAAGTCTACCGCACCAAACCGAGGACATTGGAAGAACTAGAGGACCGAATTCGGGAAGTCATGTCCTCCATCCCGCCGGAGTTCCTGCTAAAGTCAGTGGACGCCATTCCTGGGCGGCTCCAGAAGCTGGTGGAAAGAGTTGGAGCCCACATTGAATTTCAGAGAAAACCTACCATGTATGCCTACCTTTTCATATTATTTCTTCTGAAATAAATGGATAATATACGTATTTTTTTACCAATCCAAAATAGGGAGCTACTTTCCGCCCACCCTGTATTATATATATATATATAATTTTATTTTCACAGTTAACTAGAAATATTCTGTGAAATTTCAAGTTCATTTCATTATATACGATGTTTGATGCAGTTAAAACTGTTCGAACAGTTTCAAAGCGTGTACAAATTTGTTATTTTTATTTTTAAATTAAACAGGTTTGAATCGAAGTTTAATAGTAAAGATGTCGGATTTTTTAAGACGCTGCATTTAATTGGGTAATAACTGTAATTATATCAACGAAATAATTGCTTTCCATTTTAAAACTAAAACCTCAATGCGGAGCTTACTGTCAATCTAAAAATGTATTCGAATTAACTGGCGCACCTTAGTCCTTAATATAATAAAATCATATACAGGGTGTCCCATAAGCCCAGCATCATAGGAGAAATTCATATTTTTCTATTTCTACAAACCATAATTCATATTTTTCTCTTTCTACAGGCCATAATGTCTGTGAGCAAGGAAGAACGAATCCAGATAATTCTACTCATAGGAAATCGGAGTCAAAGAAAGGCCGCTGCTGAATTTAACAGACTGCATCCAGACCGCGAGCCAATAACACAGTTGTGTTAGCAGACTTGTTGCAAAGTTTAAGGAAACAGGATCCATAGAAGATAAACCACGCAGTGGACCTTCAAGGAGGTCCACTGACGATGATACAGCGACTGCTATCCTGGCTCATTTTAACAGAAGTCCCAATAAGTCGCTTCGGCGATTGTCCGCCCAGACAGGAGTGTCGAGAAGTAGCATCCATCGCATTCTTCAGGCTCACAAATGGCATCCATATAAACTTCAGATCCTACAGAAATTAAGCGAAGATGATCCCGACCGGCGGATGGAATTTTGTGAATGGGCTACGGAACAATATGCTCGGGATGCCAATTTCCCATCCACCATTCTGTTCAGTGACTAGGCTATTTTTTATGGAAATGGTGAGGTAAATCGACAGAACACCCGCTACTGGTCTCAAAACAACCCTCACTGGTATACCTCTTCAAAGGAACAAGGTGCATCTCAGGTGATGGTATGGTGTGGCATTTGGAAGGATCGCATCATAGGCCCCCTCTTTTTCGATGAACATGTCACTGGAGCCACCTACCTACGTATGCTCAAGGAAGAAGCATTTCCCAGTGTCTTGAACGAAGAAGGAAATTTCCCAACATGGTTCCAGCAAGACGGCGCTGCTGCACATTACAGCACCCAAGTAAGGGAATACCTGTACCAACAATTCCCTGGTCATTGGCTAGGACGTCGAGGGCCTGTGGAATGGCCAGCTAGAAGCCCGGATCTCACGCCACTAGATTTTTATTTCTGGGGCCACTTGAAAGCGCTGGTATACGCAGAGAAAATTAGGAGTGTTGAACATTTGCGGCAGCGCATTATTGGGGCATGTAACACCATTACTCCTGACATCATTCACCGTGTGCTTGCTGACTGGGTATCACGTCTGAATTTGTGTATTGAAAACAATGGTGGACATATTAAACACGTTCTGTAAATAAAAGCTTTTGTTGCCTTTTTTTATTATTTTTCCTATGATGCCGGACTTGTGGGACACCCTGTATATATATATATATATATATACTGTATATATACTGTATTTTTGTTGTGTGTGATCACAATCACTTAAAAATTGGATAAAAATAATAAAGGTATGTTATTATACTATTTTTAAGTTGGTACTTTATTAAATTTTAAGGTTTAAACCAAATTTAATTAATTAGTTGGTATTGATAGACCTAATTTGTTATTTTTTCTTATGATATTTTTTGTGTTCTTTCCTCAATTAATAAATTTATTATCACACACACACACACACACACGGTTACAACAAAAGAGGTAGAAAATTGGATGGTGGATAAATGGGCATCCTGGTTATCCTGCTAGAATAAACCCTCGAATGAAAAGGAAATGTTTATAAATTTGTATTTGGTGTTGTAGCTAGCGAAAGCATCTTTGTGTGTTTGTAAGCATGATTGTATTTGCGGAGGAAGCCGAGCCCTAACGGGGTTACAACCCAGGGGCTCTGCAATAAAGACGGGGCTTCAAAAGTAGAAGTGAAAAAAAATTTCTAACATTTGTATAAATTCATTATTGAGAAAACTTGTATGAAAGCAAGTACATCTTTTACGTGACATCGATATTCGTGTTATGTTATTTCATGGTACAAGTATTACTGTGCCATCATATTTTCTTTGGTGTGAAAGTTTTGTTTGGCTTGTGACAAACATGTTTTAGTTATTTTAAATCTTGTTATTATTTTATTTGTGAAAAACAGCAAAAATTTTATGCCAAAATTCATGTTTATTGTTTTTTTTTAATTGAGGGAGAAAGTGCCCCCAAACTTGTTTTAACTCCTGTGCTCTGTAGGGTTACTTCCATAAGTAAGTTACATACTCTTTTCGTCCACGACTGATCATCATCATCAAACCCTATATATATATATATATTATATATATATATATATATATATATATATATATATTGCAGTTGTGGCAGATTTTGGCGACATTTTATGCAAAGTCTGACACTATACAATATATACTCTGGGCACTAGAATGCAGGTAAAGGCGTGGAAGGGGGGCACCAACACGGATATTCTTTTGTATGAAGTAAAGAGGAACACCTGTTCTAAAATTGCCTTCCTGACCATAGAGTGAACGCGTCTTTACCTGTACATTTCCAAGATTTCCAAAATTGAAATTTATATTTAATATGAGCATTTATTGAGTTGTTCAGAATAGGATGTTTATATATATATATATATATATATATATATATATATATATATATATATATATATATCATTAGTAGTGGTAATAATAATAATAGTAATAATGATGATGATAATAATAATAACTGATCGCGACAGAAACGTGCATATCACGACATTAGCAGTGTCGCGGCGGTTTATCTTTATAAATGTTATCTTTTATAATGAAAAATGGGGGTACAATTAAGGTTAGGTTACGTTAGATAAGGTTTGGTTAAACTTATTGACTTTTTTAAATGTCGCGATATAGAACTAAATGCGAAAATGTGTGAAGATGTCGCGGCTTTGTAGAGTAGCCAAATGCGTGTTTGTGTGCGCACGCGCGTGTTAAATAAGGCTAAGAAATTATAGACACAAATGTTTGCGGCAAAAGTCTTTCTCTGGGGAACATTACTTAATTATAAGCAATTTAAGTATTGAAAAGAAAAGAAACTGCAACACGAGATGTTTGTAGTTTGCTCATGAGACGAAAGAGGGACAGTGTGAGTGTTTGTACATCGCTAGATTATGACGTCACAAATGTAAACATAACTTGTCACGCGACTTCTTTGAACGCCAAAAACAGTCACTTTGAGAGATGTGTGCGACACACCCTTGGAATGAAAATGACATTCATATTACAGATTGCCTTTTCTTTTCAACGAATTTACAATCTTACATTTTTAAATCCGATCTTTCTTGTGGTACTGTAAGAAATTTTACTTCATTCGGACGACCTTTAAAAAGAGACGATGCTTATCTTGCCTTAATCCCGCAGCTAGAAGCATTCGTTAACGCATAAAAGTATTGTAGAAATTTCACTCGGATTCTCTCCTCTTTGCTTCAAAATTTTCTCTTATCTCTAAATTTCCCTCTCTTTTTCAACCTACCTTCTTTGCTTTACTTTAAAATGTTCATTTTCCCTTAAATTTTCTTTCATCTTTTAACGTTCTTTCTTAAACAGACAGCCTCGTAGGGACCAGCCGGTCTCTTACTATTTAGTGTCCTTTGTATTTACTATATAGTAAATTTTCCTCGAGTTACCACGAGAAAATTGCATTTCAAAATGTTGTATAGGCTCTGTAAAGCGTATAAACTTTCTAGTCTTTTCGCTTGAGGCAAAGTCGTTTTGAGGACATACCGTTGAACGCATTATAAATTTGGGGAAAAACTTTAGTTAAATACTGGGATC
Organism: Bathynomus jamesi; assembly: GCA_023014485.1. Classification (NCBI taxonomy): domain Eukaryota; kingdom Metazoa; phylum Arthropoda; class Malacostraca; order Isopoda; family Cirolanidae; genus Bathynomus; species Bathynomus jamesi. Next base: position 152,981 of record JAJOZX010000306.1, read on the forward strand.
ATTGTAGCTATGTAATTTTGTAAAAAATAGGTTTGTAACAATTTGTACAAATTTCTTAAAAACTACAGCCAACTGAAAACGAGACAGCCTCAAAATTCCGTCATGAAGAGGCCTTTGGACAAAGGTTTTATACTTCTCAATTAACAGGGTAAGGACCCCAACCACAGTGCAGTACTTAAACGATACCCGAAACAGCAAGAACAGCATCAGGTGTTGAAACTAACGAAATGGCCACCTGTCAGTTTACCTTAACCGCAATGAATTGTCGCAAAGTGGACTTCATGGAGGAGTAAAGCGGAAGGTGTCAATCAGTGTATATATATATATTGTGGGATCCGCTGCAGAGTGGAGGGAACAAAATCCAAAGTGAAATACTATTTAAATCCTGTGGCAGAATGCCCATGCAGTAGTGTGTTAATCAGGAAGGATATTTTGACGAAAAATTCTCCGCAGTAACCCTTCTGTTGAAACGGTTCTTTGCTCCATTCTTGAATTCTGATGTAACTCCAAATAAACATTCGTATAACTCACATTTATATCAGTTGTTCCCTTTATTATTCGTTACAATTACAATATTTTCTGCGTCTTCATACTGCCGTACTCTAATTCTCTCTCTCTCTCTCTCTATAATATATATATATATATATATATATATATATATGTGTGTGTGTGTGTGTGTGTGTGTATGATAATAAATTTGTTAATTGACAAAAGAACACAAAAAATATAAGAAAAAATAACAAATTAGGTCTATCAATACCACCTAATTAATTAAATTTAGTTTAAACCTTAAAATTTAATAAATTACAACTGAAAAATAGTATTATAACATACCTTTATTATTTTTATCCAATTTTTAACTGATTGTGATTACACACAACAAAAATAGTGTATATATATATATATATATATATATATATATATATATATATATATATATAATTTTATTATACTAAGGACTAAGGTGCGCCAGTTAATTCGAATAAATTTTTATAGCGACAGTAAGCGCCGTATTGAAGTTTTAGTTTTAAAATGGAAAGCAATTATTTCGTTGATATAATTAGTTATTACCTAATTAAATGCAGCGCCTTAAAAAAATCCGACATCTTTACTATTAACTTCGATTCAAACCTGTTTAATTTAAAAATAAAAATAAAAAATTTGTACACGCTTTGAAACTGTTCGAACAGTTTTAACTGCATCAAACATCGCATATAATGAAATGAACTTGAAATTTCACAGAATATTTCTAGTTAACTGTGAAAATAAAATTATATATATAAATATATATATGTATATGTATGTGTGTGTACGGATTGCTCATTCGATTATTATATATATATTTTTTCTACAAATATGGTTATACGTTTTGTATATTTTCAAAATAATTAATATATATACAAGCGCAGATGGGGTGAGAAGTTTGTGGATGGAATGAGGAAGGTGGGGAGATGACCGTGTGTTTTGATGGTATTTAGCAACTCTCCCTAATATAAATTAAAGTATATGGTTGTATTTAGCAACCAAATGGCTGAATAATATAAGGAATAATTAAATAAATGTTGCTATCTGGCAACTTTGGTGTGCTGATTTCAAAAATCACCTTAGTTTTTGCCTATCACGTCAGGTTTTCGAGCAATCAAATATGGATATTTTGGAGATATCGCATTTTGGCAGGGTTATGCCCAATTTTTTTTCTTTTCAAAAAATAAGTTTTTACATACTCAGACTCAGCATGGAAAAGTAAACAATTGTGCAGGGAGTGAACTTTAATATACAATTGACACATAAAGTGATTAAGTGTTTAAATAAGCAAAAAATGAATCCATATTAAAGCAAGCACGGGACCAGTTTTCTTAACATTGTCTTTTTCTTGTTTTCTTACTTTTCAGTGCTGATAAATTTTCTCTTATAGGACTTCCTAGAATGAGAGATATCAAGACAATCTCTTTGCAGGCTCCAGCAGTAGTCAGCCATCATATTGGTATCCCATCTTCCTTGGTATCGTTCTTCCATCACTTTGATATCTTGGTGGAACCTTTCACCTTGCTCTTCACTATCACCAAGATTTTCTGGAAATTTATCCAGATGACTGTTGAGATAGTGAACTTTAATGCTCATGTTGCAACCCAACTGCTGAAAGTTTACAAGTAAATCCTTTACAAGATCTTTATAATTTTCAGACTTTTTGTTTCCTAGGAAGTTCTTAACTACTGCCACAAAAGCATTCCAAGCTCTTGCCTCCGTTTCGGTCATTGAGTTACTGAACTGCGGATCTTTCATCAGTTTTCTTATCCACAGATAAAATTTTAACAGCAAAACAGCTGTTAACAGGTCTCAAAAATCATCAATTTTGATAAGCGCCCTTCATGGATCACCCAAAATAGGCATATTGCATTGCACGAAAACCTGATGTGATGGACAAAATCTAAGGTGATTTTTTAAATCAGCACATCAATATTATCCAGAAACAGGTCTTAGAATTAAATCAGCAGCAAAATTTTTTTTTTGTTGGGCAGTGCTAATATATGAATTAGTTTAATAGTTATTGGTATTTGGCAACTAGCTGAAGGAATAATTAAACACATGGCGCTATTTGGCAACTCAGCCTTCTATTGGCTGATGAATTAAATACATGGTGCTATCTGGCAACTCAGCCTTCTATTGGCTGATGAATTAAATACATGGCGCTATCTGGCAACTCAGCCAACTGGCTGTTTGGGACCCTATAAGAGGGCGGCGGGTGGCTGAAGAACTCATATGAGCTCGGCAATCAGCCGAGCAAGGATCTCTACTCTGGATCCTTTCTCTTTCTGGCCCTTTGGACGGTGAGGCGTTCCCTTCTCCCCCATAGAGGCCTCTTAGGTTAGGTATGCCCCTTTGGGGGGGTTCAGCTTGGGGGATAGCTCTAGGTTGCATACCCCTTACAGTCCCATTTTGGGGTTGGCAACAAAGGTTGGCACTTCCCTTTGGGGGGATAAGCTTGGGGGATAACTCCAGGTTGCATACCCCTTGCAGTCCCATTTTGGGGCTGGCAACAAAGGGGGCCGGGATTTTTTTTTTTTTAACAAAGGGGGAGGGGTGCCTTGCAACAAAGTGGGTGGGGGTTGGCACTCTTGCAACATTACGTAACATTATGCAATATTTCTGCACTCGTCCATTTTGACACTATACTACTAGTGCAAAAAGAAATTTGTCCGTCGCTGCTCTTCGTGTACAAAACTCCACATTTTTACAGTCGAGATATAGACTTTTTATACTTAAATATCCTAAGGATTTCTTATTGTACGTAATTATATAATTATTAATAACGTGTGTGTGTATATATATATATACACACACACACAGGGCCTATCAGAGGGGGGGCTAGGAGGGCCAGTTGGCCTGGGCCTCAAGCTTAAGGGGGGCTTCAAATTTAGAAACTTTCAGGTTTGAATATAATGTTTTGCAGTGAAAGTAATAATTGGGTTTAGCTATGGGCCTCAAAAGCTGAAGTGGCCCGGGGCTCTCTGGACCCCTGAGAGGGCCTGTATATATATACACCCACACTCGTGTATATATAGGAGAAATCAAAATGAGTTTATGTTAGTAATAATATAATTAAAGCTAAATTACTCAGAATTTTTAAGGCATAAGAAATCAAGGTAAATCGTACAAACAATGAATTCATAAATGCTTTTTTTTAAATCACACGAAAGTCTACGAATTTTTGCCCACAAAGCATCATCAAATACTGAAAAAGTAGATTGGAGAAAGTCAATTTTATTAAAACTGAAGTCGGATCATTTACATCAGTAGAAGGGCATCACGAGATGCAAACTATCCACTCAACTCTCAATTTCTCAAACGGTTTCACCACTTTAGAGCTATCTTGTGAACACACACACACACACACGAAAATAAAACCTCCGTCCCGCTCCCCACTTATTTATTAATTTATTTACTGTATTTAATGTCATTAATTATTTACCAATGTACGACTATTATCATAAAATCGGCATAATATAGCTAACTATTACAGTCGAAATTGGGCTATATTTTAGAGCCAAAATGTAGTTAATATAAATCACGTGAGTGGGGGGCTGTAATTAGCCCCATTCCTCTCCCCGAGAGGGTACTGTGCAAACACTATCATCAAAACAATATGAGATTATATTTATAGAGAGTAAATAAATTCCATAATTCTCACCATCATAAACTAATTTTAGGAAAGCTATTGTCCACGAGATAAAATAAATTGAGTCAATTGATTTTGTTTACTTTCCCAATAAGACGATAAATACAGACGAGTCTTCCCTCCTTCATTGGATCATTTCCCGTTTTCTGTTATCTTTGTATTCATTGGCTTTCGAAATCTATACTTTTTGAAGAGAATGGCGAAATAAGTAAATATTTTAGGAATCATATACGAGCAAAGATACTCTTAAAAAAATTAAACCCATAATTTCTTAACCAAAAGATAAATTTCTGTATTTGTGCATTTGTTTATTTAGTTATATATATCTATTTATTCATTTATAAATTTCACTGAACTATCAGATCATCCCATAAGTAATGTCGTTTTTTAGATCGGAATTTGGACAAAAAAAAAAACTCAACTGAAACTTTTTAATCTAGTATATATTTTCCATCGGAATCAATGACACACTGCCAACGTCCTACAAGCTTTTCAATGCCATGTTTATAAAATTCAAGGCGGTTTTGAGGCAAAAAACGTACAAAGACTGGTGTGCATGTCATCTAAAGAAGTATACTGTTTCTCGTCAAGATAGTTTTGCAGACTCCTGAAGAGATGATAATTATAATCTGAAGGCGCAAGGTCTGGAGAATATGGAGGATGTGAAAGTTTTTCCCACCCAAGCTCCTCAATTTTTGCAGAAGTGATCCGAGCGGTATGAGGACGTGCGTTGTCGTGGTGGAACACGATTCCTTTCCGATTAACCAAAGAAGGTCTCTTTTCTTTTAGTGCAGTCTTCAATCGATCCAGTTGTTGACAGTAGACTTGAGCGGTGATTGTTGGGTTGTGTCGTAAGGTTTCAAAGTGTATTACACCACCTTTATCCCACCAAACACTGAGCAACACCTTCCGAGGGTGAAGATTTGGTTTTGGCTGTGGTGTCGCTGGTTCTCCGGCACAAACCCACTGTCCACGGCGCTTAACATTCTGGTACAGTATCCACTTTTCATCACGTCACTAAACGGTGCAAAAACGGATCTTGGAGTTCACGGGAATGAAGAGCTGTGCTAATGTTTACCCGCACCTTCAGATTGTCGACCGACAATTCATGTGGCACCCATTTTCCTAACTTAGGCACTTTCCCGAGTTGTTGCAAATGTCGATGGATGGTAGACGGGGATGAATTGAGTTTCTGGACCAATTCTTCGACAGTTGTTGAACATTCTTCTTCAAGTGCGGCTAACAGCAGGTCATCATCAAACTCAGCAGGGCGTCCAGAGCGTGCTGCATCTGTCAAACAGCAGTCACCATTCCTAAACTTTTGAAACCATCTTTGACATTTCCTCACATGCAGAATATCGTTGCCATAAACGTCCTGAATGTTTCGCGTTGTTTCAGAAGCACTATTCCCTTTTTTGAACTCGTAAAGCATTATATGCCTGATATGCTCTTCTGATAACATGTTTATGAGGGGTTCACATAAAGCAAAACACACGTCTTCACTGGTCAAGGTCTGTAAAGTATGTAGCGAAATACGATAGATCTCCTCTTAGATATAACCTTCGGAAAATTTATGCTTAAACCGAGTAGGACTAGTTTAAACTTAATCTATCGTAAAAAAACGACATTACTTATGGGATGACCTGATATTTACGGGAGACTGTTTGCAATTTGGACCAAGATACTAATAAAGCTTCGCCGAAACTTATCAGGTTAAGGCGAAACCTTTACGCGAATTTTTAATATAAAGAGAAGTTTTGCTGTTTCAATATAATGGCTTATTAGCACCACTTTACTTTGATCCAAATTATTGTAATTTACTGGAAAACGAAAAGTAACGAAAAAAAAGATTTAAAAAAAATTTATAACCTTTAAAAAATTATTCATCTTCTTTCCCATTTTAGCAAACGCTACACCCGGCTACCGGTGTTCAAATTTTAAAATTTCATTACAATGACAGTAGAAATTACATATATGCAAACTATCATATTTAAAAATAAGTATGGCTTCATTAAACAATTTTAAAGACATGATTCCCTATACAAGTTGAACTAGTCAACATTATCGTACAGTCTCTGTGCTACTTTACTCATACACGGGAAGGATCAGGAGTATATAAGGGGTAAATTACCTTTCCGCTTTACGAACGTCTGAGAAAGTAATGACTCGGTGATTCTTAGGCCGGCCGCACGCAGGATCGTCTCCCGACTCACAACTGACGACTCGGGTCGTGACGATTCGAGTCGCGTGTGATTTTGCATTGACGCAATAGGAGCCCCGCACACTCCAGCGACCGCGAAGCGATTCACGTAGATGAAGAGTTTGAAAGAGTAAATGATGATGAAGAAACAGGAACGCATAAGAGGAAACAAAAGTAATATTTATAATTACAGAAAAAATACCTTAAAATTTAAGTATTATCTAAATATAGATAATATAAACTAAAGCGTTACTTTATACATGAGCTTGTAACACACTAAAATGAAACAAATTGTACTTCACTGAAAAAATATCTCGCTAAACTTTATAAAATCACGATGAAATAACGAAATTTAGAAAATTATTAAGATTATTATTATTATTATTATTATTCAATGTTTAAGTTTGAAAACATCCGTAAATAGATTCGACATTTGGGTTCAAATTTGAGAAAATAATGGTTGTTGAACTTGCTAATTATGAATAAATGGCTAACAAAGTTGTCACAAGTTGAAACGTTGGTCAATGATGGAAGGAGAATATTTTTCTGAGCCTGTAAAGGACCCAACATATACGGTCTTATCATTGCCAGTTACCCAAGTTTAAGTTTAAGGACTTTTCTCAGCTGTTCACTTCTATATTAAACCGATTAAGAAGTACAATGAATGAAGAAATGGTAAAAGACGTAATCTATTTGCTCGCGTGAACAAAAAGAACAGCAACAAAAAACGTCATAACCGTTTCTTCTAAACTATAATTTGTACTCTATAATTAAACATGAATTTAACTTTTAGTAAAAAATGTGGACCTTTTCCAGTTTGTTTACCTTTTTTCATATAATTTATTTTTGAGAATATTTTTGTTAAAACTAACGAAAATATCACGACTTAACCTAACCAATTATCAAGGGTGTACAGTTGATCTATTATTAATTATAACATTGTTTGTTTCTGGAATAGTATTTACTATTTACTAATAGATCAACTGTACGCTCTTGATAATTGGTTAGGTTAAGTCGTGATATTTCGTTAGTTTTAACAAAAATATTCTCAAAAATAAATTATATGAAAAACGGTAAACAAACTGGAAAAGGTCCAAAGACTTCAAAGCTTCACTTTAAATTAAGTGGATATACGAGTATGATGAGTACAGGCACAGAAATTAATTTCTATATACGTATAGGTAAAAATACAATCTGATACCCATCCCTGATATATATAGTATATATATATATATATATATATATATATGTGATGAATACACAAAATATATAATATATATATATATGCAAAGAAATCACCAAGCAACACGTGATACTTTTAATAGGTAAAGAACCACAGGGAAAAGGAAACACGAAGTCTGAGCCCTTTCGTGATATATTCATATCTTCATTTTGTAAATTCTGTCTATTTCTCTCTTGTCCCTGAAGATGTGAATATATCACGAAAGCGCTCGGACTTCGTGTTTCCTTTTCCTTTTCCCTGTGGTTCTTTGAATATATATATATATATATTGTAAAGAACGACGCTTTTTAGAAGAGTGTCCGCACAAGAGGAGAGGAGAAAACGAGCAATGAAAAATGAGGCACTTACCAGGAATCGAACCCAGGATCATCCGATTGCCGGTCAGATATGCTAACCATTACACCAAGAGCCTCCACGATTCAAAGCTCGCAATTTTCCCACGTACGTACGAGCGGAATCAAATGCCTTTTGAGGTGCACCTTCTCATGCCCTCATGCCGTATATGTTATTATTATTATTACTAGTACAGTTCCCGCCGCTTCGCTGACGGTTAGACAGGCTAAACTACAAAAAAAGAACCCAGCCGTGAAAATTTTGAGCTTCACATTGTGTCAACATTTCTGAATCTGGTATCTCCCAAAACCTCCTCACCCCCATTCATACAACTTGGGGGCTAACCCCTCCCCATTACCCCCACCCCCACCCTTCCCCCATTGCTAAACTACAGAAAAGAACACAGTCATAAAAATCTTGAGCTTCACATTGCCGCCCGTAATACAATTTCTGAATTTTTTTCTCACAATTTCTGAAAGTGTGACGGACAGACAGACAAACGGACAGCTCTCTTATTATAATATAGATTATTATTATTATTATTATTATTATCTAATCTTTAAGTTTCAAAACAGTTGTAAATAGATTCGCCATTTGGGTTCAAATTTGAGAAAATTATGGCTGTTGAACTTGCTGATTATGAAGAAATGGCTAGCAAAGTTGTCACAAGTTGTAACATTAGTCAATGATGGAAGGAGAATATTTTTTCTGAGCATTTGATTCCGCTCGTAGGTACGTGGGGAAATTGCGAGCTTTGAATCGTGGAGGCTCTTGGTGTAATGGTTAGCATATCTCACCGGCAATGCGATGATCCCGGGTTCGATTCCTGTGAGGTGCCTCATTTTTCATTGCTCGTTTTCTCCTCTCCTCTTGTGCGGATACTCTTCTAAAAAGCGTCGTTCTTTACATTATATACACACTGTGTGTCGTTTGCAGTTAATATATAATATATATATATATATATGAAAATTATTTCACGAAAGTAACAAGTGAAAAATATTTATGATGAATAAAACCACGAAGGAAAGGAAACACAGAATGGTGCTCAAGCGCTTTCGTCTAATGACATCCTCAGGGACACTGAAGTACATAAAGAGTTACAGCCTATATATAGGTTACAGAACAAAAAATATATATATATATATATATACAATAAACGGAGAAATAAAATTAAAAATTAAAGGATTGTGGGAGGAGCATACAAATTTGTAAGGAAAAACTATCGATTTTTAGCACAAGATCAAATGAATTGTTTCCAACCAATGTTATAAAAAAAAAAAAAAAAGCATACAAATTTATACTGGAAATCTGCCCGGGTTTTAGCACTCTGCCCTTCTTGTATATAAAAATAAATTGAAAAATGAAAGTTATTAGAGTAGCATACAAGTTTACCAAAGATTTAGCGTTCTACCCTTCTTATCTAAATCTGTTCTGAAGGAATTCAAAACAACAGGATGAGGTGAAAAAGACCTTTGCTTATGTTGAAGTTATTTGTAAGTTGGATAATGGCAGACTCAAGAATATTTATATTAACAATGTTGCTAGAGTGAAATAAAACTGAAGCATTATTCCAATCAATACAGTGGGATAACTCTGACAAATGGACAAAAAGGGCACTGGACGATTGTCCTGTTCTAACGGAATATTGATGTTTTATACGTGTGTGCAAATCCTTTCCCGTCTGACCTATGTAAAAGGAATCACATTGTTTACAACTAATTTTATAGATAATGCCTGAATTATTGGTAGGGCTATTTTTTACTAAGATATTTTTCACAATATTGTTATATGAAAATACTACATTAATATCCAAAAGTTTAAGTACATTAGCAATGCCTAAAAAGCCCGGGAAAAATGGAAGTACTAAAATATTTTTTGACAAAGTACGAGTGTTATTATTGACACGATAGAAAGTTCGTTTTGCCTTGTTGAGACAAGATTCCATAAACGCAGATGGATAACACAGATCACTTCCAATACCGTTGATTTTTTCTAATTCGGCATCGATGTATTCCGGACTGGCGATCCTAAGGGCGCGGAGAAACATTGAAGAAAAAATGGCCTTCTTAGTGGGGGTGTCATGTCCCGAGTAAAAGTGTACGTAGGACAAATTGTTTTTTTCCGATAGATACCAAACTTAAAACCTGGGCTTTCCCTAAGTTTCTCAGGGGATCATTCTGAGTTGTATTTATATATATATATATATATATATATATAGTAAACCCTCGTCCAACGCGTGTTTGTCCAGCGCGAATTTGCTTATACACGGGAAAAATAAATGCGAACAATTATTTGCCGAAAGCTGAAAATTTGATTATACACGGTCCGCTAAACACGCTCCCGCATCCTCCTCCCTCTCGCGTCACCCCTCGCGTCACCCTTTGTCTCAGTCCCGCTACCGCGTTAAGTTCAGTGAAGTTGTATTGGATTGTCTTTTTCATATTTTGCCGTTGTTTTTCTATTACCCTTAGACAGCAGTATGGCACCAAAACGTAAAGCATCCGCGAGTGATAGTGAAGAGAAGAAAAGTCGTAAGGTTATGACATTAGCCAAAAAAATAAAGATTCTAGATAAGTTTGGTGGTGGTATGAACATAACATCACTTGGCCGCGAGTATCACGTGAATGAGTCTACCATACGCACTATCCGAAAGAGTGAAGAAAAGATACGTGCTATTTTCATTTAATATATTTTTATTTATCATATGTAAATATAATTATGTTTATGATTTTATTACGTTGTTATTTCATATAGAATACAGGTAAAGGGAAATTCATTTATGCGTGAATAAAAAATCTACGTATCTAAGTATTAATGGGAGACTTTACGCAGCCGCGTTCACGTATCCCCATTTATCTCATAAGGTATTAAGTTTGTCCAACGCGGATTTACCTAACGTGTCGTTCTCGAGGAACCTAACCCTCGCGTTGAACGAAGGTTTACTATATATATATATATAATTAGAACTTATTTAGTGAAGGTATAAAACCAGCGAGTTTTATATGATTAAAAAGCTAATTATTATCATCAGTTTTAAGCTAAATTAAATTTTTTTGTTTCGCGAATCACAAATTTTTTCGGATTATTCCCTTATTAAAAACCTGCTCGGAAACAACCAACCAGCTGTACCCTAACTGACTTAAAAAAAATAAAAATAAATAAAAAAAATATATATATGAGATATGAATTTATATAACATGAAACAAATATCTAATAATATCCGCTAATTAAAAATATGTTTTCGGACCAGTGCACAGGGTTGACAAAAGTAAATAGACACTTTCGGTTTGTTTCCATACTTTTTGATTTGATAATAAAAATGAATAAATAATAACAAATTTATTGAATGAATATATTTAGAATGGTGTTGCTCTCCCCTTTCCTATTATGTGAAGCGGACACACGTTCAAGTATTCTATTGATAAACGCTGCAATTTATTTTTGAGGACAATCATCGTAGTGTCTATTTACTTTTGTCAGTGTATATATATATATATATATATATATATATATATATACACACACACCCTAGTAACTCTGGTTTTGTTTTCGTCCACATTGTTCATTCTGACGATGGTCAGGCTTGTTGTCCCATAATGGAACTACAACTTAACGTAAAATTCCAACCACGACCTACCAAGGAAGTCTGGCATTGCATATTTCTAGCCCGGACTCGATCCAACCACCTTCCAGTCAGCAGCCCATCGTCTTAACCATATATATATATATATATATATATATATGGGATGAAGTTCGCAATTAAACACGTGAAGTGAATGAATGATACAGACCCACAAGGAAAAAGAAAAATGATTCCAAGGCCTTTCGTGTATTCAGAAGTACACCTCGTGTACCTGACGAGGTGTACTTCTTAATACACGAAATGACTTGGAATCATTTTTCTTTTTCCTTGTGGGTTTGTATCATATATATATATATATATATATATATAGTGCGGGGGGGGGGGGGGTTCAAAAGTCACGATCATGCAATATATTTATTTCGCTATTTCTGCTAAATGATTTTTAAGAAACGCCAGCCTCAAAATATCAAAAATCTCTGTACGAATTTAATTAAGGGCGCCGGCAGCTTTAAAATTGCACGTTTGCTGCATTACAAACTAAGTTTCAACAAAGCCGATACGATCGTCACTTTTGGGTCACCCTAAAGGAGTGTTTGCAGTGCAAACGAATCAATGGATACGAACCAGACTGTTCATTGAATTATGCAAACACAAAGCATTGTTGCTTCTATTGGTGATAAGACACGTACGAGATCCTCGTTAGTATGTTAAATCTCTATAATTCAGGGTTGCTCAGACTTTAGGTACCCGAGAGTTACTTTTGCCAGCCTCATCGTAGCGCGATCTACCAGCATTGAAATTGACAAAAAAAAATTTGTGCACCAATATATTTTCTTTATTCATGCAAAATACATTTATTTAAATAATAATAATAAAAATTATAAAATAATAATTATGAAATAATAAGATATTCGGTACTTTTCCATTATCCTCCCAACACTAATTTTTTTAATATTCTGAAATTACATCATTAGTTATATGAATAAATATTCTTAACCTAACCTAACCTAACCTAACTTGAAGCCGGCTAACTACGGCTGACGCCTGCGGCGGGCTGTTTTTACCGTAACCTAACCTAACCTAATACCACACTAATTTTTTTTATAATGGAAGGAAAATAAAGTACCATAACCAAAACCAAACCAACATTATATAAAAAAATTAGTGTTGGGAGGATAATGCAAAAGAACCAGATATTCTTTGGTTCTTACATTATCAAATAGACGTAGATGATTTGCACTGCATAGCGTCAGCAAGCTATGCAAAGTTTGGTTTATTGTTGCTAACTGCTAGCCTCAAACAGGCGTCCAGAGTGTTAGAGTGAATTGATACTTGGACGTGATGATCTTCATGTTTGAGAACGCTGATTCACAGATGTACGTAGAACCAAAGAATACTGTCAAATACGTGGCACTTTTTCTCAGTTTTGGATATTTTTCTTCCACGAGAAGATTCCAAAAATTTTTATCGGATGTCCTCGATTTGATTTGAAGGTCGCTTTGCAATGTTAAAATTTCACTTTCGATGTAAGATGCATCCATGTGAAACAATATTGCTATTTTTAAAGCAATTTCTTCAACATCTACGTCTGCATCAGACGGAAAGCACATAAATCTTGCTACAGGTTCTAACATTCCGAAGTCTTGGAATTTGTACGTTCTTTTTCGTGGCTTTCTTGCTCTGACATCATACTTGGGAAATGCCTCAGTTTGCGTCGCTGCAATTGTGATAAGAACGATTTTAATTTTTGTTTAAAGGCATTCGCAGAACTAATCATTTGTACAATATTTGGATCATGTCAAGAATAGCGAACCCAACACCTGCAGGGTTCGCTATTCTTGACAAGGGAATTTTTGGGTTCGCTATTCTTGACATGGTAAAATTGGGTTCGCTATTCTTGACATGGGAAGTCCTCAAGGACGTTTTCATAACTTCAGACGGTAGGTTTATGTTTCCCAATTTTAAGTAATTAGTTAAGGACGTATTAAATGCTTTTATATTAGTCTTTTTTTATTTAACCAAACTAGCACGACTTAACCTAACCAATCGTCAATGCCGTACAGTATAAAGAATCCTCTTCTCTTAATATATAAAAATAAATAAATAAAAAAAAAATTAGTTTTTTTATTTATTTTTTTAGGTTAATTGTACGCCCTTGACGATTGGTTAGGTTAAGTCGTGATAGTTTGGTTAATTTTTGCTACCCGCGACCCGCACGAAGGGCATAAGGCTAAAATTAACAACATGCGAGGATGCAAACGCGAATTTCTTCAAGGTTATTTAGAACAGTTCATGTGGATGGAAAGAAATAAAGTAAACAGGTTAATTAATTTCTGTAACGCAATTGCCACTCAATTTCCTTTTTAATAAATTAGTATACGGTTCATTTTCATTTCAGTAAATTGTTTTATTTATTCTTTCATCAATAAAGTGAAGATTACATATGTTTAACTTTTTCCTTTACATGATATTTATATTGGGTTTGCTATTCTTGACATGGGAACTTTTGGGTTCGCTATTCTTGACAAGGGAATTTTTGGGTTCGCTATTCTTGACATGGTAAAATTGGGTTCGCTATTCTTGACATGATCCCAATATTTTTATCTTTTTCTTGAAGCTTTAAATTGAGTTCGTTCAGCTTTGCGGTGACATCAATTATAAAAGTTAAATCTAATAACCACACTTCAGCTTCCAATTGCTTACATTCATCACATCTTGAGGCCAGAAACCTTGATTTCTGTCAACAAATCTCTAAATCTTTGAAGAAATCGTCCCCTACTAAACCATCTTACACGAGTGTATAGCAAAAGGTATGTGTGTTTGGCTTCACTTTCTTCCAGTTAAGACTTCAAGAGGTGTCTCTGCCTGTATCTCTGTATGAGATTTCTTGCCCGAAATGAATATACGATCTTGAGCCCAATAGCCATGACTTCTTTCATATTCATTTTACTACACAGAACCTGTTGATGAATTATGCAATAATA